>JAYKKI010000002.1:42400000-42502500 GCA_039881145.1 Druceiella hillmani | reverse complement strand
TTTTAAACTACTTGATAAAATCTTGAAGAGTATAATGGAATTTACATATGACCAAGTACCTAACGAGCTAACCAGAATGTTTAGATCACCCATAATAAACCCATTAATGTATAAAAATGTAAAAGCTACCATTTTTAACATTGTTTCCGACAGATTTAATGTTAACAAAATATTAAAAAATTTGTAGTTTATATTTTTATATCTTGTGCACACAATTATAAATAGTAAACACATAATTTTCATACACAATGTTTACCAATACCTGAACAAATGAAACATTTACAAAAGTACACAACACATAATGTTACCAAACAGAATATGAGACCACAAATGGATTGTGACACATACGGAAGTTTATTTTAGTTTATGGTTAAGTAAAAGGGCAAAAATGAGGAATATACAGAGAAACTCATCAAAACTAAAACTCATATGGTTATAACAAATTCATTGAAAATATTAATTACACAAATCATGGTACAGGCAAGCATTTATGAGAACCTGTATGCAAGAATTTCCGAATGCCATTGTTGTATTTAATCCCCGAATAATTAATTTTCAACGGCCAATCTCAATATCTTGCCTTTCCTCTCTATTTTAATTACTTTCAGATAAGGTTTAATTAGCAAATAAGATTAAATGTGTAACTTTTTGTATTAAAAGAAATATTTAACTATACTCTTAAGCTAAAACTATGAACTATTAAATTAAAATGATTAATGTTATCAGACTTAAAAATTATTACAGCTAAAAGTCTCTATTACTCAGTACAAGACTAAAAATAAATACTCTTTGATAAATATTTTTAACAGACAACCCTTCAGAATCTTCTCTAGTCTCAAATGAATAAACACAGTTTTATTGGTTTCCCAATTGAAATTTTAACGATTCTTTGAATTGAACTTTTCAAATTGTAAACATAACCATACAGGTCCTTAAAAAGCAATAAAAATATCTCACTCCTCTAGCTCTGGAAAATACTTGTATACAGAAAGCAGCGCACATATTGATGCCAGAAATAATATAACAACAATAACCAAGGAGACTCTGGTTGACAGCTGACCTTCATTTGATATGTGCTTAGGCTTTGTCACTTCTGAAATAAAAATGTTGATTTATTTATATCTAAAAATTTGTTAATAACTTAAGCAAACAAATTATTTTTGTATATAAAATAAATATATATTACAAATCAAAATAAAAAAGCTCACGTGATGTTAGAACTTAAGTTGGTATTATGACCATTCTAATTATCGCAAACTCTGTTTTAAAAATTGTTTAATTATGATATCAGACTTGCGGTGAGAGTATTTGTCTAAATACAACATTTTTATACAAAGTCACATAATAGGGAAAACCTGTTTAATAGTCTTATTTTATGAAAAAGATTAGATATTAACTTTAATTTCATTCCTTACAGTCGAAACACAATTCTTAATGTAAATACAGACTATCTTCCGCACAATGGTATGTTTACAATGGAAGAAGCAGATATTTAGCTTTCCTTGTTCCATTCTTGCACATGTTTCATTTATTCTAAGACTATCGCAATCATATCTATGATTCATAAATAATTTCATTAAGACTATCGCAATCATATCTATGATTCATAAATAATCATAATCTATAATTCATAAATAATTTCCTTTATTCATCTACAGACACAAGTTAAAAGGTATTAAGTCCAGAAACTTAGATGCTTGAACTGCAATTCATAATGCATATACAGACAGTCTTCTGAATAGTGGTAAGTTTATACCCAATATCTTCGCTTCGTCCATTTTTGCACAGGTTTCATTCCTTCATTCATCTACAGACACAAGTCAAAGAGTATTAAGTTCAGAGATCTAGTGCGCCACAATACCCTGAAAACCAGATTTTCATAATGACATTTGTCACTTATAAGCTGTAATGAAAACTTTAGTCGTTTTTATAAAATTAAATGATACCTTTTCTAGTAATCCTAGCGTGTTAAGTTACAGAATATGTTAAATCATTTTTTCCATTCAAAATAACTGATTAAGTAGTGAAGTGTAATAACTACTAATGAAACCTGTCTAAACAAACTTGCATTGCCATTTACATGATGTCATTTTCATGAGGGCTTCATCTACATTAATTCAACTACACAAAGTACGAAAATATGCTATCTCTAAAAAACTTATTCATCAGTCCACAGTATTTTTTTTCAAAAATGTTTCTTCAATAACAACATATATCATCGTAAGCAATGTTGTAAGAAGCAATGTTCCAGATAAAGTGATTGTATGAGATCCAGCCGGAGCCTTTATTTTCTGCCTTTACAACCAGTATGTTGTAATAACTGATATCACTACAACAAACTACTGCATTTTCCACGAAATCCAAAAATAAAAATTAGGTAGATGATTAAAAATAAATAGTCAAAAATAACAAATTTAAAAAATTTCATAAAAGATTGGTACATTTTTTGATTATATGAACAAATGACAGAGCGTATACACTGGCGAAATGATCTAAACATTGCAAAAAATGATATGCTGTATCACCAAACTCAATAGTAGCAGTAGAAAATTTCAATGACCCTTATCCATTTAGGCAATGTTAACACTAATTATAAAACGAATATGATATTTTTCACATAACAGGCAAAATTAATGTCGCAACTACCTAGACCATAATTCAAGAATTGGAGAAACTTATTTCTAGCAATAAAGAATGCCTATATAAATATTGTTAAACATCGAAAACAAATAAATTACATATATTAATTACAACTTAACACACAAAATTTAAACAATGTGACAAGAACTGTGACTCGAACACATAACCAGATAATATATATACTTTATTTATTTTAAAATCAATTACTTAAATTTATCGGTCATATATTATTTTCAGAGTGTAATTTAAGAAAACCCTTCATTCGAAACAACATTTCTTCAGTGAAACACACGGAGGATTGAATTTGAAAAACTTTAATAAATAATGTTTTACCAATCCATTTAATTCATTTTTTTTTTGGCATTTTGAAAATATTTAATAGAAAAAAGAAAATTCACATACTTCTAACAATAATCTATCTCTTTCTCTGACTGAATGGGACATAGACTTTGCCTGTTATATAAAAACACCTAAATACTCTAGGTCTGATTTAAAAATTGCACAGATACAGAAAGGAATTGGATAGAAATGGGCTACAAAGGAAGTAACAGTAAAAAATTGAAGTTGAATCTATAAAGCGAAACATTACATTAGTAATGTAATGTTTCGCTTTATAGATTCAACTTCAATTTTTAAATAATATTATTATAATAACAATAATAAAAATAAATAAAAATAATTATAATAACATGATTACATATTTACCAAATCAAATGAGTTATCAAATAAATATTAGTTGTTTTGAGCAATACCTTGTTTTACAAGTGTTATAAATCTGGTGTTATCTTTAATGCACTCTTTCAGTATAATTTATAACATGATTTTTTTAATATTCTACTACACATTTCTATTATAATTAAATAGATGTGTAATGCACAACTACCAATGCCTTATAATATAAATGTATTATAAAGTAATATTCCAATATTATATAGGCTTCCTGTATCAAATACTTCGCAATGGAAGAAAACATATCATATAATTAAACATTTCTAAAAACTGTAGCTACAAAAGCCAGGTTACAAATTTAGTATCCATGATGGATATCAATGGTGGACATGCAATCAGCAGAAATTTTTCTGCTTCTACAAGAAGGTTCTGTACTTCCTAATTAAAATATAGTGGTACATAAATAAAAAAAAAATATAATATTGCAATTGCTGACATAGTTAATTTTGCAATTTTTAATTGGAACAATGTCTCCCATATATTAATTTCCAAATTATTCAGCATTAACTATTTAAAAACAAAATTAGTGACTTGATTTAAAGTAGATTATTTTAAACACCGATTAATATATTTCCGATTGATACGATTTTAAATCAATAAAGGCACGAAAAATTATCTGAAATGACCATCATCTTGTTTTTTATACTTGATAACCTCACATGTAAAGTACACGTAAGTGGTAGGAATCGTTAAAAATATTACTTATTATACCGCGTAAACGGGAATATGGAACTGGTATATGATATCTTGGCTGGTAAGGGTTAGCAGGACTTGAATTATCAGGTTTCCAGTTAGCTTCTGTGCAATAAAGGCTTGAAGAAATAATTGGACTCTGAATTTCACCTCCATCCTCCTGTTTTAAGGTTCTCCTGATCCTGGGTTCCATGCTTAAGTATATTTTAACACCACTACGTTACTTTAAAAAGAATTAACTACAACATAATATATCATTAATCAGTAGTTTAGTATTATCACGTTTATAGTAAAACTTTTAATAAAAAAAAATGTAGCAAAGAAATAGTAATGACAGAGTATTTTAAAAGAATGAGATGTCAAAAAGAACAGACAGAAATTATATCTATGACACGAATTTTGGCTATGGTAAGTATTTTCATGGCTGAAATAATTGACAAGTATTATTTTCTTCATCAAAAACGACATGAGAAATAATAGCCCTAGTAATTCTTGTGGAAATAAATGCAAAACACTAGTCATATTTTTCAAGAAATATAAGCAATGGTTATTAGCGCGAATATTAATTTACTATAATAAAATAAAATAGAGTTTGTATACTTCTTTAATGTTTGCGGAGAATATCAACGCATATTACAAATTTGTTTTATTTTTTCTTAGAATAAAAAAGTAAGTTTTATAATACACAATACATATCATATAAATTGAGAATATAATAAATACAAAATGTATTTTATTGAATATTATGGACACAATAAATAATGTTATATAATAAATAAATTATTAGCTTCCCATATATTACCCATCTTAATTACTTAATACAATACTTGTTCGCAAATTGTAAAAAAGAATTAATGTAGTCATAATATCTGACGAAATACAACTAATTTTCTAATTATTTTATATTTTGCTTGCTGCTATAAAAAATTTAAAAATTAGTGAAAAATAAAATTAATTCTTTTAAACTTCCAATTGAAACCTCTTTAGTATAATATATAAGGTTAATCACGATAGCCAAAATAATCTTAGATACAATACACACATGTTGTTACATTGTTCTTACCAAAGTTGGAAAGCTTTGTTTTATTATTTGGTAAAGGCAAGCAGTGAATCTACCCCACCTATAAATTATAGCTCGAAATGCAATTTGAATTCAACCATAATTAATTCATCGATATTATTATCCAAACGTGTTGAATGAATGCACATCCCTAGCTGCATGGTGTTGTTCAGTTTTCTTTGAATTGACAGATACGATATGGTTGTCTCACTCGAAGCGGCAGTTTGTTGCTGACTATAGTGTGGTATGTGACTTGCGTGTTGCGCGCTCGGCCTCAAAAAATGTAAACAAATAAGTTATAACGGTTCAGCAAATCCAGTACATAGTGGTAGTGTTTGACTTAATTTCCAAGTTAATTACAAATAAATACCAGTGAATATATAGAAAAAAAATGTGAACTTAGTTTATTCTGTGCCTATATGTTTAAGTGTTAAGTTTTAGTTAATCACAAGTTTTACTATCCGAATAACTATGAAAGGAATCCGTGTTTAATAAACGTGTTATTGATGATTGACAGGGATAAGGTAATCGAATTGTTGCATTCATTATTATGTTTAAACTCAGTCTTATAACATTTCACCTGTACTGTATTCCTGTGTTTTTGGAAACCATGAAGACTTAATTTCCTTTAATATTTTAATTTTTAACATTAAATTTTTCCCGCTTTATATATTTTATCATGGTATTACTTATTGCCTACATAAAATTTGTTTGGGTTTAAACACAAAATAATATATTGTGTGCGTTGAGTTTTCAAGTTTTACAGCAACATCGTACATGTGAAACAACAGAAAACAAAATATTATTTATAAAATATTCAAAAAGACTAATCAGTAACATAATTTTTACGAAGATTCTACTTTTATAAACAAAACTCAGAGATTGTAACTGTTCCGTGTACAGCTAGATGCAGTAGTAAACAAAAGCATATAATTATATTCGTAACTCTCCAAGTGATTTAGAAAGTTATAAGTACTATATAATGCCTTTGATTCCGCAATTCGAATCTTGCACTTTTATTCTAAAATAACTTGTTACACTGGATATTTAGAAATGGATTAGTATTTGTGTCTTTTGATCTCGAGTACAACCCTTTTCAATTCTTTTACAACTTGGACGTTGTGGGCGACAACTTTCACGACGCCACAGAATGCGATGAGTGATTGTTTCGAGGTTAGCGGGGAGGAATGGTAGCAAGTACCGAGTTCAAAGTGAATTTAGGAAAAACTAGCTCAAGTCACTGCACGAAACGTCAATGTCTAACGTAACGCAGTAATTCAACATTATCTATTTCGAAATATCGAATGCTTGACTCGAAGTCACATTTAAGATTTTTAACCTAAAAATGTTAGGATAGTCCAAATTGTTAGGCATAATAAAGACGCTATTTGTATGTGGCCCCAAATGCATTGTGATTCTGCAAATGCTTTTATTTTGCATCTTCAATGATGAAAAATATTTCAACAATTTTCTTACGAGATGTACACAGGTATACTCTACTCCTAGAGAGCAGTTCTATCTTTTTATTGATAGTTCCTATTCTACAAATCATGATTTTATTTCAATTAATTTGGATTTTCCCCGGCTTAGAAAATCTTTGGAGAGGTTTCTGGTTGGACCTTTTTAAAATAATTTAGTAGTGTTGAACCAAAGTCTGTACTAAAACTTATATAAGTTAATAATTTCAATTAGGTTCGTAAACACACATCTATCCATCAGTTTAACGGCGTTTTTTAACATGCTGAATGTACGAAACTAATTCCCATTTTACGTTTGTTTATTTAACATGACATCTTTTTAAATATTATAATTTTAAGTTTGTTTATTTAACATGACATCTTTTTAACAATTACAACAAAGTCTTAAGTATAATTGATTCTTTGAGAAGAATTAATTCTCTTACATTTTCATCCAAATAAAAGGTTCAAAACCCGGCTGTTCATATCAATAAGAAACGTTTATAATCTTGTCATTATCGTATACTTATTTCGTTTATTTTATATTTAATTATAATGTATTGAATTTAATGTTCCCTACAATTAGACATTTAAATTTTTTGTCCTCAATTCGTTTATCTAATGAAAAATAAAATTCCTTATATAAGTTTATTACTATTGATACAAAATAGTTACATAAATTGTCCCTATGTCTATAATCGAAAATATTATTCAGTTGTTCACTGCAGGCTGATAGTGCGCCGGCGAATTGGAAGGCATTTTAGGGCTTCGCATCCGAAGGGTCTGAACGGAACCCTGATGTAACAACGCTGCCTTATTCGCCGAAGGTCTCTAGCTCACAAGACCTTATACACAATATATACTTAGTAGTGCTAAACCAAAAATCATAGTTTAATTTATGTATAATTTAATTTTAAGCGGGACATATATATGAAGACAATTTTTTTTTATATTATGCCCTTGAATTAGCCCTTTGGATAAAGTGTATATACATTTTTAATAAAAATTTAGGTCTATGAACCACCGTCAAAGAGAGCAATTTTAGATTTTTTTACTAGCTTAAAAAGAGGCAATAAAAATAAATTGTTTCTCGCTTTCACTTACTGTGTTTTATAATAAAAAAACATTGTTTCTTGCTTTTGCTTACTGTGTTCTGTAGATTTACGTTAAGTCGATTAATGCCTTTGCCGTTTCGATCAATATACGTTTGAGTTAGTTGTTCAAATTCTGTGCAAAATAAATTATATTAATATAAGCGCTACGCTAGTCAAAAACGACGATTAACAATTAACTGAAGTCGATTTTTATAAAAGGAACACAACTGCGATATATATTGTATAGCTTCTGTTTTACATATTTTTTAAAAATCTACAATGGCGCTTATTACATCATTCCGCTTTGTCATAAAAGCCGATCGTCAAAACATTGGTTAATATAAAGTAACAAAACGAAAACAATTCACAAAAATGTGAATGTTTTTTTACATAACCTACAATGATGCCTTAGTATTCAAGAGGAAACATTTAAAGAAATTGATTAACTTTTCTTTTTCCAATAATAAAGAACACCTTTCAATTATCGCCTCTAAAATGTAGCAGCGTAACTGCTGAAAGCCATAAATTATGTGAAATGATAACAAAATTAATCATTAAAAGTTCCCAACTGCTTCAATCCCCTGCGTGCTCTACTCTCGTTTATTTCTCGGTACCACTGAAGAAATAACAAACGTATATTGCCAAACTACTTTGAATTAACCTATTTACCAAATTATATAACGAAATAATTATACTGTATTCTTAATATTAGTATAATTCACTTCCCATAACAAATAAAGTATCTCATCTGATTCATATGTGTCAATAACTTTTACGTTTACTTCTATGTGTATTTATCGACATAATATAAAGGGTTTCTGGCGGCATACAAGCATTTATAGAGATATTTTATATTATAATAAAAAATACGTCAACATCTTTTCAACCTGTTTTGACAACAATTTTGTCTATTGTGCGAAAAATAAAGATCCCAATTTTGGACTCCGATTCTATTTATATAAATTAAAAACTAGTGCTCTAAAGTGGTACTCAAAACAAAAGGTAATTACTCGTCTTCAATATAACTATCTATCTCTTTTAATAAAGAGATAGAATCAAAATATGTTCATTTTCCGTATTCGATTTCCGAATACAGAAAACGAATTGTGTTTTCGGTAGCCACTTTTTTCATTCGATATATGAGCATACCATGTTATTTATTTTAATTTCATTGACATAGTAAACTTAATAATTATTCACAATTAAATGAAACTACGTGATGTAGTATTATTTCTACTTTCTTTCATTTCTTTACCACGACCTAGGTTTAGTTGTATTACTTCTTCAGGTGGGATATTAGCAAAGATTCTAGAAAAGATCTTAGAAAAGATCTTTAAAGATATTAGAAAAGATTAAAAAAAGATTTCAAAGATATTAGAAAAGATCTTTGCTAATATCCCACCTGAAGATGTTGTAATACAACGAAACCTAGGTCGTGGTAAAGAAATTAAAGAAAGTAGAAATAATACTACATCACGTAGTTTCATTTAATTGTGAATAATGAATTTCTACAAAATTAACGCCAAATATATTCAATAAATCATTATTACCGAAGTTGCATATTTTCTTAAATACCCTGTAACGTATCGCAAGAGTATCAATCTCTTATATGAACTATTTATCACTTCCAATTTTATTTTAATTTCTTATCATTTAAATACCGTTATGTATTCTGACAGCCACACGATACAAAAATATAATTTATTATAATAGTGCTAATTATAATTAAATGATAGTTTTATTATTATTTCTATGGTTACTGCACCATATAAAAAGTATATAAAATGATAATTATATCGGAAGGAATCTATATAATCGCATTTTGATACTATTTGATAGCCCAGTTAAATCAAGATTTAAAAATATAATATTATTCCACATAAGCAGTCAACAGTTTTGTATAAATAACGTGAGATATAATTTGAACTATAAATAAATTAATATTTTTGTTGTGTTTTTTTGGTCGCTTTCTCCAAATGCCAACGTTTTGTAACTAATCTAGGAAACGGAATAAAAAAACAAAAATAAGTCGGCCGAAAGTCAAGGCAATGTTATTTCCGCATTTCTTTCCTTCATTACTAATATTCCAATTTAATTATAAAATAAAATCACTTGAATTTATGTTCAATGAATTCTTCACAAGAAGTTCTCAGAATTACTATGGCCAGGACCTCTTATATTGCCCATCCATACATATTTTTTTTACATTTTAGTTTACAAACAGTGAAAGTAATATATTTACAATCATTTTATAAAGATCATTAATAATAGAGACCTTTGTAATAAACCGTTATTTGGTGTAAAAACGTTGTCATTAAATTTCACCTTTAATACCATATCGTTAAAACAAATCCTCACTTATGAAGTTTTCGATATTCGTACTGGCCAATTTGTAATTCAACTATATTTGGTTTGCCCTTAAATTCCAAATTTGAATATGTTATGCTTTCGCCATTCGTTTCGTTTTCGAATGAAATATTTTCCAAACTTTTGTTTCAAAAGCAAGCGAGCAAGCTTTTGTTTCAATGCATTCATCAAGTCGTCAAAAAATCGAATTTGTTATTCAGAACATAAGCTTTGCGTATATTTTGTATGCAATATCACACACATTCGAAATATTTCATTCGGGTAATCACATTCGAAATATTTCATTCAGAATAATAATTTTAATAAATATTTTAATCTTAATGGTTAGTCTTTCTTCTACATCAGTAGCCAAGCTCAATATTTATTCGGCTTTTATATTATCCCTAAGACTATATTCAGAAGTTTACCGAGTAATAGTAATGGCGTTTCTTCTTCGTCTTTTAGTACAGTTAAAGTGCGATCATTCATTTTCATTCGCTCACTACAGACACAATTACTGAACTGAGAAATTTAATTCAGAAAAAAAATACAGCCGAATGTCTGTAATAGTTCTATTCCACCGAAAACACGATTCGTTACCTGTATTCGGAAATCGATTAATGAACATAAATATTTTGTCGCTCTAATTTACCTTTCTATTGTTTCTCTCTGTTTTTATTTACTACCTTTACTAATACCGACAATATGAAAATGTGTTTCGAGAACAAATTAAGACTGGCAACATATATTCGTTTTTCGAGAACAAATTAAGACTGGCAACATATATTCGTTTTTCGAGAACAAATTAAGACTGGCAACATATATTCGTTTTTCGAATTCGAATTTCGTATTCGTTTTTCTAATCAAACAACCCAAATGTATGAAAACCAACGTATATTCAAAAAATATTCCGTTCGAAAACGAAATGAACGTGGTGGAGCAGTAAATCAATTAGAAGAAACGCGTAGAGATAGTCTGGATGTTTTATATCGAAATTATCCATTAAAGTTTCATTGGACTTGGTAATGAAAACAATGATGGACAAGTTCACGGTTAACAAACAACACTAGTCGATTGCTCTTCCACACTGCCAACGATCATTGATGCATGAACAGCAAATCTAAGCCGTCTTAATTTTGCAATGATTAGAGCTACAAACCCTACCTGCTGTATTTAGCCGGAGTTTGCGCCAACTGTTTTTAATCTTTTTTCTTACTTTAGAAATTCTTTTTAGTATTTTATTCGCCTTAATATCTTCAGATTTTTCTATAGAAAAGAACAACATTCGACTTTTTTTAAACGGTTATCATAATTTTCTTTGAAATTTCCACATTATTAGTACTTTATAAACCCAACAATACGACATATCACATTTTCCCAAAAAATACCTGAATCTATATCTCATAGAAAACTTAGTAAATAGCTCGCGTTTTTCCGCGGGTGTGTAATTAGTGTTTTGTGAGCTTAGTAATATAAATAGATTATAAGCACAACAATAAATTAAACCAGCAAATTTATATTGCGAATTGCAAAAAACAAATATTACAGACTTGTTTCCCGCCAAAAAGTACGTGCACAGCAGTATGTGTTTTTTTTTAATTTTTCTGTTTTTTAAGAAACACTGTTCTAAAATTTACACCTCTGTCATAAAATCTAATATCCATAAGAGAAACACCTTTTAATACTGATAAATGAAGTGAAATGATAGTGAAGAACAACTACGTTGCGTTTTTGGCGTTGTGTAGCTTTTCAGATGCGAAAAATTAACCAAATGTACTCTCGATATCGTTACAGATCTGTTCAAACAAGTTTTTGGTCGAAGTTAAACAAAAATTTAAATATTTGAAATAAAGTACGAAGCGAAAGAATATGTCAGAATAGAAGCGTCATAACATTCCACTATCGACCCGCCCGAAACGGTGGGAAACGGCGTTGTCAGTGTTGGCGGCCAAATTTTTGGCACCGTGCATTTCCAAACTAGTCTTAGATGCTATTGTACTTGACAGCCATTTTTACCGATGCGATACCCAAAATTGGTATTGTTTTTAACGCATTGTATTTACATATGTTTCTTACCCAGATTTACGACCCTTTTATGTTCGTAAAAGTCTTGCTACGTCATATGACATGGAGTATGAGAAAACAAATGAAAAACAGATTGGAAAAATGTGTCCGTGGAAACTCATGCATTTGAAGTGAACATTTGAATGGTAATAATTGATTTAAAGATAATTAATTTAATTAAACACATATTTGTTGTAAATTCTGTGTATAATGATCACTCCCGAATATACGTATTAATGAAATAGCAAAGAGGCTGTGTCTGCGCACATACTTAATGCAAAAAGTATTGGATGGAATTTTACGAAACGGCAGTTTTATACCTCTTAAATATGGAAAATGAAACAAAAAGTTCTTTAAAAATTTTATTTAAATCTTGTAATTTTTTTATAAAAACTAAGCTATTATTCATGATAGTTTATAAATATTCCTTGAATCAGCAAGATAAAACAAAGTTCAGTTTTTGTCTCGTGACATCCTCTATGTCACAGATGTAACATAATAATCTATGAAATTCGACGTCCTACAAGGTCGTCGAAAAAGCCTCGTAAAACAACAAAACGAGTAAAAAAAGACTTCATTTTGACAACAGAACGAATATTTATGTCAGTTAGCAGTTTATTTTTAATTATTCTAGGCAATGGCTACAAACTAATAAAAAACAACGATACCGATTGATTATTTTTTTTAATCTTTTCTAAAAATTATTATGTACTTCGTTAGATTTTTATTGTAATTTTCATTTCTTAGTAACTATTATCGAAATGTTAGAAATAAAATTTATGCGCTTTTATGGCGTTATTATTTTTTGTTTTGTGTTACGGTTACAAATTTTATTTTATATTTTTTTTTATTGATTGTCAGTCTATGATTTGTTTGCTTGGTTATATTCCAAAAAAATACCACATCTTTTAAAATATTATACTTTATTTTTGTAACATCATGCCCATTTTCGCCGGTCTCCTTTGCAATCGAAATCTTTTAAGTTATTACTCGACTCTACTATTGCCTAATTAACTAACAGTAACACAATTTTATCACGCGAAGAACCTAGTTATATTGATGGTGTAAAACTTCTTTCTGTGTTCAATAAAAAATATTTCATATTAATGCAATCTAGGAAAACGAAATAATTTAACCGATCGTCAGCGTGCCTTTAATTACACAGGTGATTTTCACATCCGCTGTACATGCAGACTTTCTTCTGAATTAATATGCGTTTTTATTTTCTGTAAATCTGCGCCAGAAGTATAAAAAATATAGGGCGACAAGTGGTTGGATCTAGAGTTATTTATATTCAACATTAGAAGAAGTTATTGTACAAAGGACGTGACCAATTTTCGCGTAGGCCTCTGTCTAGTTGGTTAATTTCAATGTGCATAAAAAATGTTTACTGTTTTGTAATCCTGAGTATCTATATATACATAATAAATAAGAAACAGGTTCAAGGAGTTACATCAAAATTAACTATATATATATATATATATATATATTTATTTTTTTATTTCTTTTTTTTACTATACAAATATCGATTTTTATGACAAATCTTATGCAGTTCCTGAAATTATTAATGAAACTTTAAACGTAAACAATCTTGTAAACAAAGAAATAATAAAAATAATAGAAAACAATAAAAAACACAATATTTACAACAACAAATAAATACAGTAACAAAATAACTAAAATGGCGCTGTCATATGTCCGCATTTTTGCTACTTGTATTTAGAGTTACAAATACGCATTATCGCAGAATTTAAACTAATAATGTGAATAGAGTATCTGCATATACACTTTATATTTTCTGTACCGGAATTGAAAGCCATCGTCCCAGTCTAGTTCGTAAAGGAGTTGACAACGAAGAAACAACATACCCCCGCAGTTGTTGCATGGCTATATCACAGTTGATGCATCTCATAATGAGATGTCACACAATATCCCAAATATTAGGCAATGGAAATAAAAGTGGTGTGGCTGATTAGTCAGTATAGAATAGCAAGCTTGAATAAAAATCGCACAGTACGCAGTGAATGAAAGCGTCACGAGAGAAAGTAGATACCTACAGGTAAACAGACGTTTGCTGTCATTTGTAAGTGTTATCGACTGTAAAATACCTCTGTCCAATGCGTTATGATTTTGAAATAATACTGTTTTCGTACTTTATGCCGCGGTTCAGATATTATTTATATTATAGTTATTGTTTTTTTAACTTTAAAACGTTAATCATTGAAATATAAAAAATATATAACTTCAAATTATTCGGCTTACTTCCTATACATACAGTGGAATGTTAAAATAGTGGATAAAAATAAATATCAAAACAATTCCCTTTTTATTTCAACTAAGTAATTACTCCCGAGCTAATGAATTTTTTACATCTTAGGAGTAAGCTACCGAGTAGGGATGTAAAAAATTCACCATAATTCATTAATTTATTTTTAATTTTTTCGGGTCTATTTTATATGTATATTTGTATTCGTATAAATTACTAGGTACAACTAGGCAGAATTTTGTTTCGTTTAGAGCGAAATCGTCAACATGTTACCACCGATAAAAACATTTTTTTGTACCATTTATGTAAGAGGATTGAAATTTTACTCTCAGTTTTATCATATAGCCCATTAAGATTTTCGAGGGTTGATGTCGGTTTCCACGCACTAAGGAGCATAATTATTTTAATTTCTTAACATCTAACATACATCGTACGTTTGTAGGCATTACGCCTAGCGACGGCTGCCGTCGCGTGGCTGTGTACGGGCGGCCCCGCCCCCGGCGCGGCGACGTGCCCGCACGGCGCGTGGTGGGACGCAGCGCGCGCCGCTTGCCGCACCTGCCGCCGCTGCCCGCCCGCGCTCGCCGTGCTGCGGCCGTGCGCCGTACATCGTGACACGCTGTGTGCGCCGCTCGGAAGGTTAGACATAGATTGGTCTTGGTTGGGGAGGTTGGCTAAGAGGCAAGGTACCGCTGCCGGCAACGATGAAGGTTAGTGTTTCTTTTTTTTTGTTTTACATTGTTTTCTTAATTTTTTTTTGAATAAAGCGAAAATGAAACTCTCTACACTACACCATGCTGCTGTATCTCATTCGCGACATATTGCAGCTTTGTTTAAAGATTAAATTTTTATTTTTAAAGATTAAAGCTTTTAAAAATCTCAAATCCTAACCACGCTTCTTTACACCGCGTTATATATCTGCTTATCGTATAGTTCCTATGTATTCCCTGTATGTTGTGATGTCGGCGATATGCCTGATAAGATGATTAATATACTATCCTAAAAATAAAGGAAACTGAAAGTAAAATAGAGAATAATGAGACAGCCTTTCTAACAAATTTCTAATTTTGGGTAAATATATGCTCAACATACAATGTATTTTAGATCGCTAAAATATTTATTACCGAAGATTTCGAAATTTTGTTAACAGCTAAAGTAAAAGATTTAAACTTCAAATATATTGGTCGATATCGATTTCAATAACATATTCACATCACTACGCCTACATACCTTTAATGCAATATAGATATTTTAGTACATTCTATGTGACCAAGTAAATATTTAAAGTATTTAGATTGTAATATGCAGTTATTCCAATATCAATTTCGTCGACTCACTTTAAAAGTTACCTAATCGTGTCCTTATGTAAATAGGCCTGTAATTTCTAAAGCGTGTCTCTAATGCCTAGGCCACTCCCATCGCTATAACCCGAATATTTGCGTTATCGCGATGTATGTAGTCAAGTATTCGCGAATACTTCGGCATTTCGGGCGAAGCTGAAGATACTTCGCACCGCTGTCGGTAAACTCTCGATTTTTACGCGATGAACTTCGCTTGCGCGGCCACACTTCAGTCGGCGCACAGACATAGAGCGTAGTGGACGTCGGCGTCGGGAGAGCGCGTCGGCCTAAATTGGGTTTTACGACGTATAATTTCGATCTGGATTGGGGTAATGAGAAAATTTTAAGAATCAATTACAAAGCGAAGTCGATGTTATGGAATCCGAAAGAACAAGTCACAAGCGAAAAGATCTTATTTATGATGGTTGGGTGAGGATAAAAAATAATCTAGGTTGGGTTTGTATAATAGACGATTTAAAAAAGAAATGAGACGCGATTATGGCATCTACAGGCAGCATCTTGAAAATCGTGAAATATGAATAGTTATCATTCACCATCGGCTTTTCCTTATTTTTTCTTTTGCAGATAAGACAAAATATGTAACAAATAATTATTTGCCACCATAAAATATAGAGCGACCCCTTTCCTCCATCTTGTTTTTGCGTTTGGTTGTCGCGAACATCACAACGATGCATGTGCCCATGCACATTCGCCATAGGTCGAACTTTTCTCACACGAATATTCTCACGATGTATAAGGCTCCAGCAATAGGAAAATTGTTCTATGTATTATATGAATGGCAGCAATGTCAGAAATCGACGTTTGACAATCACTGTGGAATCAAGCGTTTATTACATCATCCATCTTGCACGATCAGCAGAGAGATCGCGTAGTCTCTTCTCGTTTTTAGGGTCTCGTATCTCAAATTAAAAAAACAGAGCTCTTATAAGATCAGTCACGTGTCTGTCTGTCTGCCCACATCTATCCACAGCCGATTTTCTCAGAAACCATGCGACGTAGAAACTTGAAATTTGGCATAGTAATACATCTCATTAGCACAAATATTTTACACTATCTACTAATATCTTTCTAATATTTATATACTACTTATATCTTTTCTAATATTTATACAAGAATTAAAGAATCTTTTGAGAAAGCTTACTTATTTCATAATATAGAAATGTTTTGAACATAGTTTTAAATTGTATACTTAGAAAGCTATTCTAAAAAATATGCAAAAATAGAGAATTTACTCACTTTCTGTCGACTTTGATGTTTAATACTCTCATTAAGTAATAGTTTATTATATCAACTTTGAGCAGATGTTCATTAAGTACCAGTTGTTTTTTTTTCATCCTGTGAAAATATACAAAGCGGCTTTCTTGGCTTATGTAAAAATCAACCAGTCAAATATAATCAGTACAAAGTCTGTAATTAAGAAAATATCAGTACATTCAATAATCAGTACAAAGTCTATAATTAAGGGAATATCAGTACATACAATAATCAGTACAAAGTATATAATTAAGAGAATATCAGTACATTTAATAATCAGTACAAATATTGAATATATTTGGCGTTAATTTTGTAGAAATTCATTATTCACAATTAAATGAAACTACGTGATGTAGTATTATTTCTACTTTCTTTAATTTCTTTACCACGACCTAGGTCACCTAGTGAATCAGCACAAAGTTTATAATTAAGAGAGTTATAGCATTCACATGTTCAAACTGAATCTTCGTCTAATGAAAGCTGGTCTTACTACTTGCTCTCTATTGTACGTATACTTTTTTCAGATTTACTAATTCTGGCAGAAACCATAAAAGGTTTATGTCTATGTGAAACATATTTTATTATACTTAGAATTTAATATCGCCTGAAAGACTTTTAAACGTTTATGGAGTTTTTTTAATTAGGAATACCAGAAACGACAATAAATAAAATATTTTTCTGGTCAAAGTCAAGTGTTGACAATTGTCGGAAAGCGCTCGTTTTCCCCTAACACGTATCGATGTCATAATGTCTGATTATACTAAAGACACTAATTTAATGCAAACTGATCTTTAAAAGCATCTCCGTGTATTGCATGCTATAATAATTCATTTCCATGTATTGGAGCTTCAAACAAGAAATAACAATGCCGAGGGTTCATTAACAATTCACTTAGACCTTTGTCTTGAATAAAAAATAAAAGTGCTGTTAGTTAAGTCCAGGCCTTTGTATTGGCTGTAGTTTAGCTCGTAAGACGGCCACACGCAGTGTTTGTTTCCATTATGAAGTGAGTTATTAAATTTGTCTAACGTTGTTCTTCTATATATTTGTAGATATTTTTGGTTATTTTATGGCAAAAATGATGTTAAATTCGCCATCGGATTTACTGATATTAACTATCAGTAAATTAGAATGAGAGTCCTGACTGTGTGTCGAAGATACACATGACGGTCTGTACTCGATCCAATAATTTTTTATCATATATAAATATATATATATATATATATATATATATATATATATATATATATATGTATATATATATATATATATATATATATATATATATATATAATATATAGCAAATTAAGTACCCGCATTTTTTTTAATTCCATGTATAGCTTATGTTATCGTTTGAAATGGCTAATAATAAGGGCACCAAAAATATTTTTTTCATGACTCTCATCAAGGTGAGAATGCCAGCTACTTATGTTAGTTTAATCCATCTGCCTACTCATTTTTAAAGACGGATTTTTTGTTTAGTAGATCAAAGTCTGAAAGATTCTGCCACTGAAGCGCATAAGTTATATTTGACCTGCGTCACATCTTACTGCGACTGTACTCCGATTTAGCGAGGTGTTGATTTATAGTTTTAAAATTGATTTATTTTTTTGTAACACAAATATTGAGCACTGGAAGTAATAATACCCGTCAAGTGCGTATCGAACCACGCGTAATTCAAAAGATTTTAAATCTATATCATCTAGTCGTCTTCTGTACACTTCATTGGTGCAGAGCCGATTAGAATCTGGCTCCATTATTTGAAGTCCAGAAGGAAGCCAAGTACAGCCTGATGACTGAAGTTGTGCAAAAGACGTTCCTTCGATATCTGTATATGACACAGTATGGTTACTTTCTATTTCCTACCGATTTCCTCTTGGGTATGCTAGGTTTCTATTCCTTGCAACTCAGAAGAGATGTTGCACTAATGAAATATATTTGCTAGCTATTACAATGAAAAATCCCTTGCCCTGTATTACTGAGTAAACTCTCATTCTTAATAATATATATATATATATATATATATATATATATATATATATATATATATATATATATATATATGTATATATATACATGAAGAATATAGCAGATGCATGGCCATAACTAAATTATAAGGTTTGTTATTTGATTACGGAATACTAAAAAAAATTTGAAAATCAATACACGTGATAGAAGTGAAACTTCTTTGGCGATCTAAACCTCGATTTGTAAGTATATAGTAAGGGGTAAAACGGGAGAGAGAGAGAGAGAATGTAAAGTGTATGTCCATAGATTGCCTATATATATTTCTCATAAGATTTTAATACTTTCCATTTAGAAAAATTAATAAAATGTATGTGAATAAATAAGATTATCCATATACCAATACAAATCGATGTTAACATCTAATTAAATCTTCATGTAAATTTATATAGACAATTGTCAATTAAAAAATAGCCACAATGTCAGTACCAGAAAACAGCTATACGCGGCTGAAGGAAGTTGGGGATGTATTGCTCCTGTTGTAAATTATATTTATGGCAACTATATGTGCGGGTTTATAAATAAACTAAGTACATGTATATGTTCTTAATCTTGTAATGGGTGAAGTACATGCAAGATTAGTAATCACAAAAATCGGCAAAATTTTGACAGTTTAGTTTTGGCATACATAGCGTACAAAATAGCTGACAGTGGTAGTGAACGCCATTTTTGTTCGTTTTCGCGCATGCGTACACTTCTTATCTTATTCTGTCGTGTTGATCTATCTCTCTCGGTTGTTAGCTAAGTACATATTTCCCGCCCTTCTTACGATAGATTCGTTACATTCAGACGTTACAACTAAACGTTGCATAAAAACGTTGCACGAAATTCGATCTTGACATTTTACTCTCATCTTGCCCGAAACTTTTATTCTTTATATTACACAGCCCTATTTAAACATCACTACGATCACAGAGTGAACCCAGAAATAAGAAAGTTTTTAATTAAATTTTAGTTTATACATTATCTTGTAATGCAACCCTAAACTCAAACAATTTTAAACTGAACAAAAAAAAACGGTTTTTGAGGTATGATCAGTCAGTGTTGGAGAATATATTGTGTACCACACAATAAACAATCGGGTCATAATTCTTTTTTTAATTTGAAATTATTCATACTTTAGCTTTAATTATTATTGTAAAATATTTTCCAAGTAAATTTGAAGAACATTGACTAAAAGTTATATTTCCATTTCTTAAGTGAGAAAAAACTGATTATCGGTTAGTCTATGCCACAGATTTATAATATTTTAAATCTGTAGTCTATGCCAATTTTGTAAATAAATTATGGCGCCATATTGAATTTAGAAAAGAACTTTAAAATTAGAAACACCAGGTGGTGCATTTATACGTAAAGCCTTATTTATCCACATACCATTTATGTGTACGAGTCATAATCTGGATTTTGACTGGTCATATCTCTGAAACTTCCTATGCTTAGTAGTTTGTATTTTTTTAGATTTATATATAGAAACATTTAGACTACAATTTAATCAAACTTTAAGGTCATTTTTTGACTTAAGATATCGATTATATCACAAACGATCGATATCGATAACTGAAATAATTCTCTATACGTTTCGTAAATACAATTACTTTGGCAACACCAATTGCATGCGTCCACGTTAAAAGCATATCCAATGTCTCATGACGCAAGTGATTTAGAAAACGTTTATGCGTCAGAAAATGTTTAAGTATAATTTTCCAAGAAACTAATTTACTATTTACCTAATCGACATGTACCGAACGATAGTCACGGTTAGATTTATAACAAACTCGACGCAACTTTAAAAATGGCATCGAATATTCGATACATTCAAAGTAATATGTGCGGAAAATGCGTTTGAATCGGTTTGTAATATTTTACACAGATAATACGTACCTTTAATATTCAATTAACATTTATTTTAATATATCTGAAATGTGTAATGCTTCTACTACCATTTGTATTAGAATTGAGACAATAAGCATATTATAATTAGATCTGATACACATATATTTCGGGTCGTTCCCTGTTAATTTAATCATGTCTGATATAACTTAAAGCTAAAACTAACTCCTCTAGATTGTGTTTCTTTTTTCTACGATAAATCGACTGTAGTATATTATATAAAACTAAAGTATAATTTAACGTGTTTTTTATTAATAATATTGTTTTCAATATGATAAAAACTACTTATATGTATCACTAATTGTAATATAAATTTTCCTTATAGACATAAAAGATACAGACAGTTATTTCTTTATTAAATTTTTATATTATATAAAACTAAAGTATAATTTATCGTGTTTTTATTAATAATATTGTTTCCAATATGATAAAAACTACTTATATGTATCACTAATTGTAATATAAATGTTTATATTATATAAAACTAAAGTATAATTTATCGTGTTTTTATTAATAATATTGTTTCCAATATGATAAAAACTACTTATATGTATCACTAATTGTAATATAAATGTTTATATTATATAAAACTAAAGTATAATTTATCGTGTTTTTTGGGGAATAATGTTGTTTCCAATATGACAAAAGCTACGTGTATGTATCACTAATTGTAATATAAATTTTGCTTATAGACATAAAAGATGCGGACAATAATTAAAATTAAAAATAGAATAATTTTTATGATTGACAACATGGCAAATTAGTTCGATGTCAAATAGTTTTAGTGATGGATAGTCTGTAGGAAATAAAATACACTGTCTCTTTCTTCAGAAGAAATTATATTTATTTCGTGTTGTTTTTGCATTTATTTTATAGCGAATATAGATATCGGTGGTTTACTTTGTAAGCAATGCGTAATGCAAGTACATAGTGATGTACTCTGATATGATGGTTTCATCAGGTTTTTTCTCCAAAATTCTTGTTTACTTAAATGTATGTAGCGTGTAGTTGAAGACCCTAACTAGGTGTTTCCTTGTGACTGTGTGGCATATAAAAAAATAAAAACTGAACGCAGTAGGTAAATTACGAAAATCTAAATTTATTACTTTATTATTATACTGTCTGCACTTTTTTTTTAATTCATCACATTACAGTACTTCATGTTTTTTCACATTACAACTTTGTTGTTCTGTTGTTTTTTTTTAATCCACCAAACCTTTCTTATTCTGACAGTACTGAGAACAAACAGAAAATAAAATTAAAAGCTCAACAATATTGTATCGTGGCCACAAATTACCTTATAAAACATTAATAAATAAATAAAAATGTGATGTCTTTTATTACAGGAGTTTTTTATTAAATTCGATAACTTTGCTCAACATCTTTGATGGTAATTATGACCGTATATTTTTGCTCGAAACCAATGTCAAACACGTATCCCTGTAACGATTATTAATTTCGCTGGTAATTACATTTTATTTCTACTGTGAAGCATTTATATATTTATTTGTACGGTATAATACCTAGCTTGTCAACCATACTTTAGGTAAAAAATAATATATAATACCAACTTTATTTTAGGCATATGAATGATATAAAAAAATATGACATTGTTCCCTTTAGTAGTGTAATAGTTTGTAGTAAAAAATTGGCATTCAAAATAAATTATTCAATTTTTATTAAAATTCTCATGGATCTGCTGATGTATGTAGGTACGTACGTTTAAAGATGTAAGAAACTCCATGGAAACTTCAATTCAGCCAAGTATCTGGGCGGAGTGCAAACAACACCAATGCATTTATCATTTGTTGTACACAAAACAAAATGAGTAGCATCATATTTAATAAAAACAAATTATCAAGATCTTATTGTTCATAATATAATGCAACATGACAGAATTACTAGAGCTGTGACAGAGAATATTATTTGTAAAATTTACGACCATTTTTCTGTCTATTATTAGTTTGTAAAGGAAATTTTCTAATTTTGTTTCTAGGGCTGAGGGGGAATTTAATAAAATGAAAGCCATATTTACACCCGTTGGTCATTAATACCCTAATTATATATACCTATAAAATTGTTACATATGAATATTATATGTAACAATTTTAAAAGCTTGTTATTATATAATAATTAGACAACATTTAGTAATGATAAACAAAAAAACAAGGTTATGATGTATAATTATAATTTATCTATGTTTTACAAGCATTAATTTTTATAACTGAGTACATGTCTAAACTGATATATGAAAGCGTAAAAGTTTGTTGGTTTGATCCCGCTAATCTCGGAAACACACGTCCTATTCTATGTTATAAACACATATATTATATGTTATAAACACATCAAAAATTCTACTCTGATGATATATAGCCTTTTAGCATGGACTTGCTCATACTTTGAGAAAGTCCATGCTAAAAGGCTATATATCATCAGAGTAATTGTAAAGTAGTTATAAAAATGTAACAGACGTTAGGGACCACCGATTAAACAGTGTAAGTTGGAATCTGATCGGCTTATTTATTGACTGACGTTCCCGAGTATTTCCGACGATCGATACCGTTTAGCGAACCGAGTGGCGCTTACTGGGGGAGGGGGCTGCTGGTTGCTTTAATAATTAAAATATACACAAGTGAAACCGTGAGGCATGGCTATTTAATGAAATAATAAAATGTCTATAGGGATACTTTGTAACTAATTTCGATGTAAGTGACATTATGAGTAAGTTAAAACAACAGTTTTTGCATTAATCACACACCATACTAAAATAATGATTTGGTTGTATACAATCAGAAAAGAATATGATTAGTTTGGTTATGAAAAAAAGACTAAAAATTATTGAAAAATTATCGCCTGAAACATATAAGCAAGTCACCAAATATTAGCTTAAACACTTGTCAATGTATTTATTGATAATAATTCCATTGCTAAAAATGTGAGTACAAATAGTTTCGAAAAAATTATAGAGGATCTAAACCTTACAAGGATTAAATATTTTCATGAATGATATATATTCTGAAGCTATGCAAGTCAATCTAAATATATTATTTCTAAAAGGTGTTTTTTGGTCGAGCGGCTCGATCTCTTTAACTACTGCACCAAAAAAAATTAAAAACACCCACTTAAAGCTTATGTTTTCTACTTTGGGCGAAAAATATAAAAAAATTAAAAAAAAAGTCTTTTTGTTAATAAAAAAATTAATTTTTATAACAATTGGCATGAGCGCCATCTGTGGGCGACACATCAAATATCTTAGCCAAATTGTATACTCGGAACACGCTAGATGGCGATATAGTGCGAAGACTTCGCACGGGTCAGCTAGTTAAAAATATTTACATTAAAAATATTGATTTAAAAATATTTATCACAGGCGAATACCGCTAACGAGCGGCAATATTTATACTTGAAAACGCATGTGATAATTTACAAAATATAAAAAAATAATTTCCTATTTGCATTCCGTTCCTGCCACTTCGCCTTTCATGGAAAAGCTTTTCTTGGTGATGGAAGGCCAAATTATGGAAAGAGAGAAGCAGAGCGTAACTACAATTAATTATAAGTGAATTATTATTTATGGTACAATGAAGTTTTTTAAATTTTATTTTTCATTAAAATGTTGTTGATCGCTTGCTTTGGAAACTTAGCCTAAAACAATTTACATTTTTTATTCTCTTGAATGTCTTTCCTGGAATTTATCTGCAAATTATTAGATAAATCATGCATTTGAATCGAAATTGGATATAGTAGTACGCTGCCTTCTATCACTTAGTATTTTTTTAATCCATTCAAAAAATTATATTACTTATTTGTAACATGTGCACATGTACAAGCAAAGGTAAAGCAAAAACAAAAATATACCGTAGATTACGAAGACTTACCATAAATATGTCAACTAAGGGCAAAGATAAAAAGCTATCTACGACTGTTGATAGACCTTAAAACATCAAAACAATTGGGGGAAACAAACTAAATATAGATAGTCAGTTATCAATTATCTTAGATATCTATGTGCGTTGACGGATAGATGGAATATTGGTTTTGGGCCTAAATCAAGCCCTGAAAACCCATATTAAACCACGCAATCTTTGAAACCAGTTCTAATCAACAATTTCAGATCGAAAAGTTGTCCACGATAAGTTTGACCTAAACCCCAAATGCTGAAAATGTTGCGTAGTTTATATAAAGGAATGCATTGGACTTCTGAGGAGTGAGGAAATGCCACAAGATGTCGTTCAGAGCAATAGAGTTTTATTGCGTTTTATAAATTTTATTACGGAATTTTACATCTATATCTATCTACTCCAACAGAATCGGTCTCCGACACGGCGTCCGCAGAGGAGTCAGCATCGCTTTCGGCACCAGAGCTTTCGTGGGATGTACAAACCTCCTCGCTGGCGGTCGCCCTCTTCGCCTGTCTCCTCTTCTTCGCCGTCGTGCTCGTTTACTCCGTATACCACGCGCGTCAGTGGAGGCGACTCAAGGACAACTTGGAAGCTGGTAAGTTAAAATATCCTTATATTAGCAGTGAGAAATTTTTGTGTAACAACTAAACGTCTATGAAATTTATGGCAAAAGTGTTGTAATCTAGACGTTATTTGCTCACACATTGGTCATCATCGCGTAAGTTGGCTAAAGTCCCTCAAGGGACATAACAAATCGCCTCATACAAAAACATTTGCAAAGTAGTTTGAGGTCGATTCTTGTTTTCTTGCCTTAAATCCAATTTTTTTAATATAAAACTACCTCTTCACCGGCATGAAGTTGGTAGTCACTTCGGAAGTAGATACAACGCAGGTAAAATATATAAAACTAGAAAGAAATAAAACTAGAGTGAAATATATTTAAATTTGTGCACTAATAATCGTAGAGCAACAAACAATATTTCAGTTAATTTTTATTCACAACTAAATGAAACTACGTGATGTAGTATTATTTCTACTTTATTTAAATTCTTAATCACGACCATGAAGATGTTTTCATACAACGAAACCTCGTTGTATGTTGTCATACAACAAGGTTTCTTTGTATGACAACATTTTCAGATGGACAATTTGTAAAGATTCTCCAATCTTCAATCTTTGCAAATTGCACAATCAATCATTCTTCAACCTTTACAAATAGCCCACCTGAAGTTGTTGTCATACAACAAAACCTAGGTCGTGGTTATGAATTTAAATAAAGTAGAAATAATACTACATTAATATATTCAAATTAATTATCAAATATATTAAATATTTATAAAAATGCCATTCTATAACAAATTGTGTCTTAAGATACTCACGCCATCTATTCGATATTATTCGCACGATGTTTTATTAAAAAAAAAAATAATTCGTAGGAAATTAACGCCATCTATACTCCTTATTTGATAATGTTCATTAAAAGAGATGCACAGTGGTTAGTTCTTCATTCAAAGTTGCGGCACAATTGCTACAATGCCTATTTCGATTTATTTTTTCAATGAGTAAGTCGTGTTAAAGTAATGCTGAATAGCATTTTGTGGTAAAAAATCAAGTAAATCATCAAATGGGCAATATTAGTGTAACAGCTCAAAGCGAATTCAAACATGTCACCACCACATACCAGTGTAATTATTTCACTTCACAAAATGACAGCATACTATATTGACGTAACGTGATCCCAGAACGCTAGGTTCATCGATCGGAGAAAGTATGAAGGCGGAATTGAAGAGAGAAACTATGAAGGTACGGTAAAATGAATTAAATTTACGCGGCCACCATTTTAGGATGGCCGCGAAAAATTATTATTAAAAAATATTTCTACGGACATGTTCTGAAATTTCGTAAACTAATATTAAATCAGGTTTTTCGACAAGTGTACTTCATTTAAGCATTTCAATTCGCCGCGCACCCGCTGTCGACGACGCAACGTATCCCGCATCCATATCGAACAATACGAAACAAGTCGCCTTTAACTATTATAAGTTATCGCACCTAAACTACCCAGAGACGTTTCAATCGACGCACGGCGTGGCGGCGGTAGTGCGCCGATCGCGAAGGACCACGTGCAGGAAGTGAGGAGTCGTTAGGAGCATCGCCGCACTTCCGCACGCCGTCCGCTCGAACCACGTGCGCACACCTTGGATACCAACTATAATACGCTGCGCCACATCGGTATTGTTATATCTTCAAATTTGGCCTACCGACAGCTATTAGGCCGGATTAAAATGGAGGCCGATCTGTTTTCGGTGTTGGATATGGGTGTCGCGGTTTGTTTATCGGGTTGATTAAAAATTACAAGCACTATTTTTCTTAATATGTGCTTGTGCTATATTGAATTCCAATGCGTGAGAAGCGTTAGATTGGTCCAAATTGCGAAGTGTAAATTATAGAACTATTTTGTTTTTAGGGTTCCGTGGATCTAAATCTAGAAATATCTAGGCAGCGGGAATATGACCTCACTTTATATTCTATTCCATCTTCTCCATCAAAAAATCTCGTTAGCTACATGAGTTAGTAACATTAATAAAGGGGAATGTCCACGCCACTAAAGCGCAGATCACACGTACGACTTTTCAACGACTTTCCGATGAAAAACAGTCGTTGTCTACAAATTAGTATCGACGACAGGTTTCCATACTAATTTACGGTTAATCCTATATACCGTTTTGAAACTGACCATACCGAAGAATGCCGCGCGGACTTCTCCCACCTTGAGCTAACCACGCCCACTCATATTTTACCTGGCGTATATCTGCCTTTTAACCCTAATCATACTATCTCCCATAGCAAAAATAGGTGGTAACGCTAGTTTAGAGCAACATTGCACATTTCTACTTGATATGGTACTCTGTTATCTCGTTACGACTAACCGTAATTTTGAATTGTTTGATCTGCGCCTAAGGAATACAGTATCATATAAAAAAGTAATGAAACTTCCCTTATTTTGTTGTATTCAACCAGTACATTGAAATGAAAAAAAAAAGTTTCTAATATAAATCTTGGATATAACTAAATATTGACGATAGACGTTGATCAATGTCGTTAAAGCTTTATTACTATTTCTTCAATATTGTTTGAAATATGATGTAGTGTAACCATTAATATCTCTAACTATCAATATTATGGAACACGCGAACCCGGTTGAGTAATAACTATAAGATTTATAAAGCATCGGACGACTCTGGCAAGTACTAAATTCGGGATATGTCGTTGACACGATTATTGTGAGAGATGTGAGGAATGTTAATATGAAAAATAACAACAAATTAGTGCAACAACAAAAATATGGTACATTATTTTATTTACAAATAAAATAAACAATAACACAATATGTGTTATTGGAAATACTATACTCAACACTATATATATACTCAACGTATATTAGAAATACTATACTCAACACTATATATATACTCAACGGATATTAGAAGTACTATACTCAACACTATATATATACTCAACGTATATTAGAAATACTATACTCAACACTATGTATATATACTCAACGTATATTAGAAATACTATACTCAACACTATATATATACTCAACGTATATTAGAAATACTATACTCAACACTATATATATACTCAACGTATATTAGAAATACTATACTCAACACTATATATATATATACTCAACGTATATTAGAAATACTATACTCAACACTAATGTTATATTTTTGGGGGTTTGCTTTTGGTGACCTTCTTGATCCTATTCTTTGGACTATATTGTTATGTATCTCGTATCGGGTTTTATTATTACCACATTTTAGTAATGTTAATATAATTAATTTATTGAACCAAATTAAATGACATTTCTCAAGCAACAAAACAAATACACAAACATTAAAACTACGACACTACACAGTCGTTATTTATCCATTTGACATTTTTTATTAAATTCGCCAATGGAATTTTAATCTATATAAAGTGGGGAAGTTATATTATTATATAATAATAAATAATTATGTAATCACGAATAAAAACATGGTTTTTGACATTTATTTCATGAATTTACAGTTTAGAAATAACCATTAACCACTGATTGCTGCCCCCTTGAAATAAATATCTAAAATAATTTTAATTAAGTTTTTGATCCACAAGAGATAAAATGCGCAATTCGATTCATTCAATGTAGAATCAAATTGAAGATATATGTCTTGTAATTACGAGAATAGTTTTTTAGGATGCGAACTACATTTCGGGCACTGATATTATCGTGTCGCTCGCATCGTAACAGAGTTTTCACTTGCAGATATTTGTGGTTTATTAACTCCATCGAGAACAAGTACTAAAGTCATGCATTCCAATACAGTGTAAATTAAACAAACACTTAAGTACTAAAGCCACGCATTCCAATACAGTGTAAATTAAACAAACACTTAAGTACTAAAGCCATGCATTCCAATAGAGTGTAAATTAAACAAACACTTAAGTACTAAAGTCATACATTCCAATACAGTGTAAATTTAACAAACACTTAAGTACTAAAGTCATATATTCCAATACAGTGTAAATTTAACAAACACTTAAGTACTAAAGCCATGCATTCCAATAGAGTGTAAATTAAACAAACACTTAGTACTAAACCCATGGATTCCAATAGAGTGTAAATTAAACAAACATTTAAGCACTAAAGTCATATATTCCAATACAGTGTAAATTTAACAAACACTTAAGTACTAAAGTCATACATTCCAATACAGTGTAAATTTAACAAACACTTAAGTACTAAAGTCATACATTCCAATACAGTGTAAATTAAACAACAGTACTAAAGCCATGGATTCCAATAGAGTGTAAATTAAACAAACATTTAATACTAAATAATAATTTATAGAAAGTGTAATTGACGAATGACAATAATACCACGCCTTAATTAGAGCAATCGCATCTAGTATTTTTTTTCATTCTAAGTCATAAATAATTTAATTATTAGAATCTACGCTAAAATGACGTATCAACATCGCAATTTATGTTTACATATGTATAATCGCAAACATGATTTATGACAGCGGATTACGGTGCGATATGCAGTTTTGTAACTCAAAGTGGCTTACGGCGCTAGATCAGTAAACTTATACCGTCAAATTTGGTCTCTGAACAGTTATTTAGGCTAATTGGTTGTACGGCTAATATGGTCATGGTTGTAAGTTATGAGCGGTATTTGCTTGATTTATTCGCTAACGGATACCGTATACTCGTTACGTATTTTACATCCAACTCGGCCAATTGGTATTAGGCCATAGAGGCGTGGCTGGTTCAATTTTATACGATTTAGATAAAAAGACAGAAAAAAAGGAAATTTCTTCATTTCCTATTATTTTAAAAGGAAAATATTAATGTTTACGTATAATAAAAAGAGGAAAATTTTGTCGAGAGAAAATCTTTATACCTTTCTCTTCTAAACCCCCCTCCCTCTTGCCACGGTAGAGGTCTGTATTTTAAAAAATTAGACCGTAACGGACATTGAAACAAGCTTGGCTTACTTTACTGACTAGCGTTTCATTTTTCGTTATGATCTCGTTTTTCAACATACGAAGTCGTACTAAAATGGCAAAGGAAATTTCATTTCAAAAACCAATATTTAACGTTAACATTATACGTACATGCATTGCAATAAAGCTTCAAATATCAGGCACCCAAGTCCCAAAAGTTATCCCAAGAATATCGGGATTGACAAACAGAAATTGATCAGGGTCTGTAACCATGTTATTTTAACACGTTATTTAGTATATTTGACATAAACCTAAACTACATCTGACACTAATGCTCATGAAAATGTAACAAAGTTTTTCTATTTTCACTTAAGAACGAAGTAAAAGTTTAGTTTTGTTCCTTTCTTTATAATTGAAATCACAGCCTGTCTTCGTGTTGACCAAATATGAAAACAAGCATTTATTTTTAAGTTTTAGCTATGATTTCAGTCTAATTACTTTTTTAAGATTTTTCATTTTGCCGGCCGAAAGTCATTTGATATTCAACACGATGACGTTTAAAAAAACAAATAACTCGTTTGACCTCGAAAGTTAGGCCTAAAATTGACAGATTAAGATTTGTTTACGTCTTTTCTTTATTATTAAAAAGACGTGCATACGGACATCAAGTTGATTCTATAAGTTGTCTACCTTTTTTTCTAATTTAATACAGAACAGTTTGGGAAAAAATAGATAATACCGAAAAAAAACGGTTTTTTTCAGTTCCATATTCCATTTCTGTTATAAAATACATGTATATGTATATATCGTATAACGTTACTAACACCTATACATTTTAATGATCGCACTATTCAGTCTGCACTAAGTTTAGTATTCAGTGCAGATAACGAATTCAGAGAACGGTATAAAGATTTGTTATTTGGAATAAATTATAATGAGGAATGCGCGCAATATTATAAAAAAGACGTCTTCATCCATGGCATTTAGTCTTGCTATCTCAACTAGGTTTACCCAAATTCCTGATCTGTGTTACGTACAGAGGCAGAGAGTATATTTTCCTGAGATAGGCAACGTGTATGAAAGAGAAAACGGATTACAATAGGCTATTTGACTTATATTGTAAATTTTTTTTAAATTATTCTGTATTGGATTATAAGCTCACTACGTTTATATTTCCAGAATGTATGTCGTATTTTTCATAAAAATCTCTTTTAAAGTTTAAATTACCAAACTCGCACCAAAAACGCAGTTTCTTGATACGTGACGTCATACGCTTGTAACAAAAAAGTCCTGCACGCTGAAGGGACATACTATTTATTTTCATATTAAAATATGATTATTATTAAAAAAAATCTGCAGTTGGCGATTATTTATTATAAAAAAATCAATTTCAAAAATGAAAGGCGTGATAGTTAAAAATTTAAAAAAAAGGACCATAAATTAAACATTTAAAGACAGTTCACAAATTTGTGACGTCATCAGACTTTTAACCAATAACATGGGCGTTTGTGACGCTGATTGAATTCCATAAAATATTGAGATATCTTTACGTTTTTTTTACAAAATATAAACTTATTCTTTTGAAAATGAAAAGAAATACGCTTATTAACGTTACAATCTAATAGGATGACCACGAATTGTTGTATATTTTCGAAGTTGTCAAAAAGCCTATAGTCTTTCGTACATTAGAAAAAGATAGAAAGAAACGTCATAAAGGAGACCACACACGTATTTGCTGGCGGCTTGTAGAGGTGTGCCTTCATTAACGTTTTGTGGTCTATTTATAAATATAACCAAATTAACTTAAAATTTAGTGTAAATGAATTATTTACATAATGGTAACATTGTACCTCTTCTCTCATGATTACACTTTTCATTGGCGAATATGTAAATACATTTCTGAATTGTTTCTTTAACTATAATGATAAGAAGAATGCGATTTCTCAGAAATTCACAAAGCGACTAGCTGCCCGTATATTGATGATATTTCAAAATTTATTTGAAGATTATCTGAAAGAATTGCAAAAACCATAATTGCCATAAATATATTTAAACACCCATTTAAAGTTTTACGAACACTAATGAATTTGAGTTTTAGTCTCGCATTGTTTTTTTTATTTCCCATCTATGGATTATATACTAAATCTATGGTTACGTATTTGAGATTAGTCTACAGAAATCCGGTGTTCCCCGCGTCAAAATATTTTTACGCAAATTCGATTTTTACCCTATAATTAAGTTGCAGTCAAATGTGATTTCAGATTCTACTGCTGTTAAAAACGTATATTAATTTTCAACTCTACTTAACAAAATTGGATATCGTGATCTACTGTTGTTTACAGGCTAGCAGTAAACAATAATAGACCGCGACATCTAATTTTGCTAAGAAGAGTTGGAAATTAATAATATAATAAGACAGTTTAGAATTACAAGTGTTTTCGGAGATAAATTCTCTCGCCACTTTCAAACTGGCTTAATAGGGTATTTGACAATTTTTTTATTACTAAAATAGAATAAGTAATAACATTAAAAACTGTTAAAAGGAATATATCGTACCTAGGACTTTTCATTACAAAGTTAGAACGGTTTAAAAACTGACGAACTAAGATTCGCTCGAAAACGCCCCATACAAAACAAAACTGACTTATGACGTCACTGGACAGTTATTTAGCATTCATGATATGGGAGTTTATTAAATATTTTTAGTATCTCGTTAAATATTGCGTTTAAGTTATGTATTGCATATTATAATTTTGCCATTTTTTGTGTGGAAACTAAATTCATAATAAGTTCAATTTAATGAACAAAAAAATTGACACTTTTTCCTATTTAGAAGTTTAAATTGATCGTTTGTTATGTGCATTATTTTTGATCAGAAGGTTATTTTAAACCTACCCTACAATTTTAAAACATTTTTACAAAAAATATCGACATTATTCAAATACCCAATTGCTGTAAGGGAGTAGAAGAGAGTAGACAGAGAATAGAACATAATTTATAAAAAATATTGTAGATCTCAGGTCACGAATTCTAATGTAAGGTTGTAAAGTTAGTAGATCCAAATGGAAACACAAGATTGACCATCTTGTTTATCTGAACGATTAAACTTGGATAATCTGAAAAACAATGTACTGACTACTGATATACTTGAAATTGCAAAAATGCCACATAACATTCGCTACTCCAGCAAAGTTTCTAATGCATTCTTCTTCAATTACACCGTGCTTGATATCGGTGAAGAACTCTTGTCAAAATCATTAAAAATATCATAGACATTTCATCATAATTTTATCTGGGGTGTTAGAAAAAAAACCGTTCTTATATTGAGAACCGTTTTCGTTATGCTGAAACTTGACCTGAACATTTTTCACTGCGATTGCAACTTGAAGGCGCTCGTCTTTGAGTTGCAGTTACAGGCAACACTTAAAAAATAATCTTTTTGTAAAACTCATACATGAATGAAACACATGAGACGCTTACAAATTTTTTCTAATTGAACGAAATTAGGTACTAGTGCAGTGGACCCTCGAACTCTTTGACGCGAACAGCCCTTCACACCGAGCTCCCCAAAACGTTAACGTGGCATAGTTAAGTGCCGAAATATTAAACTATAATATGGAACGCCATTATCCTAATTTCGATAGGATATCATGTAAAGATATCCCATTGAAATGCAGATATCCCACGCTGTATTCACATAGATTCGAGCAAAAGTTCAGATCTTCATTCACAACCATTTTCATTGAAACCGTTTTATTGAATGACACCTTCCTTCAATGAACGCATTGAAACTCGATATGACAGCGATTCGAACGCCCGAGAGTCAGTTCGTATCTTTATTAGATAACGATCGTATTTACGACAGAGTATAGTGATTTACGTCGCGCCTTGAATACAAATGGGCGCCTACTCGCTCCCGGCGCGGCAGCGAGCTAAGTTTCTCACACGGCTCCGTCGTTCGCTTTTAGAGGGAACCGTTATAAAAAGAGTCACCGACAAACACAAAGGTCATTATCCTACAGTATTTTCCGACTATATTTTAGTTTTGTGCATTCTTCCGAGTCATGGAGTAAAATGTACTACGGATTGAAAATAGCACTGGAAATGCGGATGAGTGACCAATTACCCGAATTAGTCTGACTTGTTTACTTATGGGTCAGATAGCAGTTTAAGAAACTTCATAGTATTCTTACTATCAACAATATTAATTACATTTAAGAAAAAATCATTTCCGCTGATTCCTGAAATCGAGAAGAGAGATTTGGCTTTTCCGGAATCTTTGAAAATTATAATTCTCTAATATTTAGTATGTTATTTGCAATCATTTGAAATTAAAAAAAAAATGTATATCTTTTCCCAATATTGATTTATGTGTATACATACATATATATTTTAAAACCCTAAATAAATCAATTAAAATATTTATTAGCAAGATATTGAGACTTTTTAATGTAAATCGACAAACATTAATTTCTATGTGAGATCGCTTTTACGTTTCTAATATATTAAAAAAAAAACGTAAATGCTTGAGGTAAATCTAAAATGTTATCTAATCAAAACTAGAATTTTTTCGAATATTTACAAATCCATAATATACAAAATCTACAATTTTATCCAATCAAAAATTGAAACTCATACTGATCAAAATCTAGAATTTTATCTAATAAAAATAAAATTTTTTGTCGAATTTTTGCAAACCCATTAGCATGGGTTTGGGTTTAGAATTTTGTACAATCAAAACCTAGGATTTTTTGAATTTTTGCAAACCCATACTTGTATTAATTAAAATCTAGCATTTTATCTAATCAAAATCTAGAATTTTTAAAATTTTGCAAAACCATTTAAAAGTTTAGTAGGTGGGGGGGGGACACATTGTACGTACTTCGAAGCATTATATTTCACAAACGTAGCTTAAATATGATAAAGTAAACCTCAATTCTATTTCAAAAGACCTATCCGATTATATTCAAATCAATGATGTACGAAAAAATTGAAAAACTACATTTAAGGGAAGGTGCATTGAAAAAATGTTTTTTTTTTATTATTTAAGTACTAATTGAGATCTCTATATGATTTCTATACTTGGAAATGTCATGTGCATAGGTCTAAAACTGTATAAAGTACAAAGGTGTGACAGAGGAACAGATGGTTTTACCCTTTGGTTGCGGAACCCTAAAAATAAAAAAAAATAACATTTAGTATTTTGTACCTTGATTGTTTTTAGTCTCATTAACTATCCCATGTGTTTCGGTTTATAAATTATAGTAGGCACACTTAGTACTATTATAGATTTGTAATCTGAGTGTGTTTGAAGTCTAAAAGAGGAAAAATATTTTGAAATATGTATAATGGGTTATTTGGAAATATCTGAAACCAAAAAATATTTCTTTAAGTTTTTATATGGTCTTTCACTCGTTTCTTTCTCTAATTATTCTAGAATTGATTTTGATGGCATTTTCACTATTTCAAAGTTTAGAATTTAACTCAGAAACTGTGGTATATATCATTATGATATGATAATTGGGAGCTGAAAATGCGAATAAAATCTCTATTCGAGTGTCAGATAAAAATTGCCGAATGAATTTTGATAAAATTTTCTAGGTTTTTAAGCTAAGGATCCAATTTAAAGACCGAGGCTTCGTAATAAAAAAGGGTAAATAGAAAAGGTTTGGATAAGACATTAACTATAAAATGATAATGCTAAGAAGATAATCTACAGAGAAACTTAGGAAAAAGGCACTCATCGACAAAACTTAGTTTTTAAATGGTTAGTTTCCACCTAATAGACAAAACAAATGTTCCAATATCCTAGATGAAAACTAAAAATGTTTTTCCTAATAATCAAGAGTACTTCTATAAATATTGTTAAGCCGATAATGTGTAATGTACATTGAATGGTTATAACACAATACATATACATTTTAATGTGAATTTATTACCCATCTAACAAGGAACATATGGAATCAAATGAGATATTTTGTTTATTTAGGAAAAACCAAGTCACAATTAAATGAAACTACTTGATGTAGTATTATTTCTACTTTCTTCAAGTTCTTTACCACGACCTAGGTTTCGTTGTATTACAACATCTTCAGGTGGGCTGTTAGTAAAGATTAACGACGATTTAAGACGCATTTGATAATAATTTATATGGAAGGTAGGCAGGGAGCGGAAAAGATAATCATCTCTTTCACTCTCGATTGTTCTATTTGTGTTTCGTATAGAGAATTAATAAAAAATGTCACTTTCATCGTGAAAGTTGCTTTGGTTTCTCCATTAGAGGGGTCGTAGCCCCACCCCATCTCATGACATTGTCTTATTAGACATATTCTAAATTCAAACCAGTCTTGTTTTAAAGAGTCTTTCGGGTATTTTCTTGTCGACCAGTTCAGGTTATGCCTATTTATTATGAATCATTCGCTTTTTAAGTGTCAGTAAGTTTTACTTGACAAATGATGGCACCGTGTCAACAAATCAAGATAACCGTCAATCGAGTGTCGCCATAAGTGTTCTCTTTTAAACTATTAGACCCATAGAATTCTGAAAATACCTGACTTATTTATTTAACAATTTAAAATACAGTATACATCATGGATTTTGATATAGAAGCAATGTCTTCTAGTCAAATATAACAAGTTTTGAAAATTGTTTTTTTCGGCAGACTGTAAAATAGTTTACAATGTATAATAATAGCAGTACACTTAAAAAGACGAAAAATTGGACTCAAATATTGACAGGAGTTATGATGGAAAAAGGAAAAGCGCAGGACTAGGGTTGGGAGCGATAGAATTTTTTCACTCGATCCTTAAAAATATATATAGAAGATATTTTCCTGGTGTCAGGATCCAGTTGATTCCAAAATTTTGCTGCTTGGACAGTAAAGGATTTTGCTTAAGGGGTGTGTTTTGGGTATGTTTGAGAATAAGTACAGTGAGTAACCTTTCAGAGCTGACTGTGAATAGACAAGCCTTTAAATCTACCAGTGAGACAAATTAGGCTCTGAACATTTTTATTATACTAATTAGAAAAGTAGTTATGTAAAATTGACGTGAATCGGGGATCTTCAACCATTTGAGACGTGACCTGTAATCAGAAATATTATCATGTATTGGAGATGTGCCAGATGCATACATCTCATAGTCAGTTAGTGTAGGAGTGTTTGAAAAAAGGTATATTTTTGTTTTGGTCGGAAGACTTTTTCGGTTTTTACAAGATACTAAAGTGTATATTCACAATTAAATGAAACTACATGATGTAGTATTATTTCTACTATCTTTAATTTCTTTACCACGACCTAGGTTTCGTTGTATTACAACGTCTTCAGGTGGGATATTAGCAAAGATCTTTATAATCTTTGCTAATATCCCACAAAATTAACCCCAAATATATTCAATATCAAAGTGTATATTGCTAAAAATTCTAGGCTAATATCATGTACTTGAGGCTGCTAACGTTTTAATCGATCGATAGACCCATGTCTTTAACCGTTGATATTTTGGAACTACTTTATTATTTACATGTCATAGTTGACATAAATTAGTCAGGTTTATTTTTTCAAATTGGTATTTCCATTATTCGTTTTTTGAAATATATGGTATATTTCTCTTCATTATTGTGAAAAAAATAATTACAAGGCTTTATTGATATGGATCACTTAACATTCGGTTTTATTCATATTTAATTACGAATCTTAATAAAACAAATATAATCCACTCTAAGTCAGTGTGAATTTAAATAAATTTTATACTAGGAATAATATGTGGAAGTACCTGACAATACCAACTCGTGAATACAACAAAACAAAACTAAAACACTCTATGGTGATAACATCATTGAATGTCACTTTTAAAATGTCATCATCTGAACAATAAGAAAAATTTGCTCTAATTGCAGGGCGTTTTTACGATTTAGTGTTTACTAAAACCTCAGTAAGACGTAAGAGTCTATTGTCTGCTCGAATATAAACACAGATGTGGCACGAGGAAATAAAAGAAATGTAAGCCGGCTATAAAAAGATTCAAAGTGAACAGTTTATATAAACACAATAATTAGTCTGGTTTTGGGCTTTTATCGGAACGATTATTTACGTAGATACGATCCGGAGCGATATTTTCCAGACGTCGAAATTCCAACTGCTGCCAGAGGCCACGTTAAAACCGTTTAATTAAGTAGCGGAAAATGAATGCGGGGAAATATAGAGCAGAGTCGGCGAAAGACTGTTGCTTGCGAGACATTTACTCGGATCGAATGTACCTTTTAACTTTAAATTTCTTACAAATGCGTTATAGGCAATTCGATTTGTATTCTATACTTATAGTAATAAAGTATGGTGTTTCTTCAAGCTTTGATCTCATAATTTCGACACAGTATTAGGGTTATTGTTTAATTTGTATGGCAGGAAGTTTTTTTAATTCTTCCCAAAAATATAAGACAAAAATTATATTAAATTACCAGTATAATCGATTTTTACTTCTGCAAAATAATACACTTTTTGCTTACTATTAAAGGCCGAATAAGGTTTTAGGTGCGTCGCGTAGTATCTCGCTTTGATTAAATCGCGCTGCGCGCGGTGTGCATGCCTTGCAGGACGCTTAACCCTTATGGTAACGATGAAATAGTGTATCTGGAAAACGGTGTAAAATACGGAAAAAAATTATTGATTATGATCAACTTAGTTCGAATCAATATCAATAATGTGGTATAAACTTATCTACATTACTATATAAATATCTTACGGTCATTTTTATAATAATATAATAATTAATCAATCGTAATACGAAATAAATATTTCAGAAATTGTGATATATGTCACTATTTCTGTGATATTTATCTAAACAAATCTTTTACAGAGATTTTAATAAAATTGCGGATTTAGATTTCTGGGCATTACCTTCATTCAAGAAATCGGAGATGTGGTCCAACCAATAATTGCAAAGTTATCTCTTTGCTTTTTATTATTTTTTTGCGTTTTATTGTTAATGACAAAATTATAATTTCTTTCTTAAGCTTCGACAAAATTTAACACTGAAATTCTAAATATCCATTGATGTACTCGGGTAGTATTCATGTTTTCGTTCGAATGGACTGGATCCTTGTCTGTACCATTATTAAAGTGGAATTTCTTTGATGGTTTATTTCCATATATATATTTATTTAATAATATCGATGTAAATGAGAAAAAACTAAATAAAAGATATAAATAATTTAATTTTGATACGTTGGGGAGGTGCTTTTGCGCAGGATCGAGGGCCATGGAAAACAAGAAAAGGATAAAGTTAGAGAGGTATGAAAGGAGATGGAACGAGGAAAGTGAAGTTAGAGTAGGTATTATTTTTTCAGGTAATGTTTGAATACTTGAATGAACAGTGAAAGTTTTGTGTCGGAATTTAGTTTATTTCATAACTTAATAGCATGAACACTGAAAGAATGTATATAGAAACAAGTATTATGTTTTGGAATACTCAGAACGTAGGCACAGGTAATGGGCAGATAGGGTTGTAAATCTATGTGCAAGATAAGAGGGACTGTAGGGACTTTAAGATATTGTCCAAGCAGTGAAAAAATGTGAACACTGCGCTGGTCACAAATCTATTCTATTGGAGACGTTGAAGTTTGACAAGCAATAGTTCTGAAAGACTAAGACATCACATGTCTGCGTAGTCTAGTAGATGCAATAGAAGTGTTTAACACAATGTATTTTAGTTTCAAGGGGAATTAAATATTGAAGATATTATAATTTCATCACATAACATCACACGTCTCTATACTTTAGTAGATGTAATAAAAATGTTTGGTACAGTTTAGTTTAGTTTCAAGGGGAATTAAATATTGAAGACATTGAAGTTTGATAAACAATAGTTTTGAAAAATTAAGACATCACACGTCTCCGTAGTTTAGTAGATGTAATAGAAATGTTTGGTACAGTTTAGTTTAGTTTCAAGGGGAATTAAATATTGAAGACATTGAAGTTTGATAAACAATAGTTTTGAAAAATTAAGACATCACACGTCTCCGTAGTTTAGTAGATGTAATAGAAATGTTTGGTACAGTTTATTTTAGTTTCAAGGGGAATTAAATATTGAAGACATTGAAGTTTGATAAACAATAGTTTTGAAAAATTAAGACATCACACGTCTCCGTACTTTAGTAGATGTAATAGAAATGTTTGGTACAGTTTAGTTTAGTTTCAAGGGGAATTAAATATTGAAGACATTGAAGTTTGATAAACAATAGTTTTGAAAAATTAAGACATCACACGTCTCCGTAGTTTAGTAGATGTAATAGAAGTGTTTGGTACAGTTTATTTTAGTTTCAAGGGGAATTAAACATCGAAGACGTTTTAGCAAAATACACTCTGTATTATATGGAAGTGTTAAAAGTTATTATGTAAACATTTTTGGAATTATAAAATGCTATGTATAGTTAAAGGTGAGATAGACAGGGGTGTCTAAATTGCCTTCATAAACTTATATTAGTGAAATTACATGTTTCGAAATCGTTGAAAAATAAATAGCTAATAGTCATATATAGCTGTAGCTAACTGTTGAAGATATTTATTTAAAAATTTTAGAGGTAACGATTTTTTTTAATTTCATTTATTGCGTGAGGTTTTAGATTTTATAATATCATAAGGATTCCAAAACTGTTATTTTTAGAATTGTATGTATGCTTGTTCTTATTGTTGATATTGTTAAAAAATATCAACACAAAAATGCACTCTTGTTCCAACCTATCCCTAAATTCCGAAACTGCCAGAATCAAAATTATGAAAAGAAACGATTTATTGAAGTTTACCGAAAAACTATAACAATTATTTTAAACTCCAGTTAATAGTTTTTAAGAAAATAAGAGATATACTCGAAAATATATTTGTATAGCGTAAAGCAAACTTAATGTATATTTGTGATTAAGATTAATGGAAATGCATGTAACCTTAATTATTTGTATGTCCTAGCATAAATATGTGCTAGTTCTACTCGTATTTAATACATTTTATTTTTTTGAAAAGATTCAATTTCTTTGTAAACAGATTTTTATTTAATTCAATCTGACTCACCATAATAAATAGGTCAGAATATTCCCACTGGTCATAACTGTTAAAACTCAAAAGTTTCCTACATTATCCGCTTTTAGGCCAGTAGCGAAGCATAACTGATAGATCTGGCCGCTCGGTTTATTTTTAACCGACATAAACAACTCGCGGGCATAAACAACGAGCGCACAACACTAGCGTTATATACGTTCGCCTCGCCCCGTATCGACATCGTAGATTAACTCCCAGCGGCGGCGTCTGGCTCGTGTCGATAGTGCGGCCAGACGGATGAATTATTACTGCTTCCGCGAACTCGTTGCTCTTCAAACTTCGCTTTAATGGCCGCTTATTACGATCCCAGTTGAGATACGGCGCCTTTTGAGATGCTAATTTGTTGATTTGCGCGGCACATGCTATTCTCTGCTGAATAATTTGTTTATTTATTTGGACAGTGTAATGTTTGTAAAAGAATGTACATAAGGCTCCTTTGTTGTTAAACTGGCTGTCTCTTTTAATCAATTTGGCGAAAACAGAGGCGAGTAGCGATGGTCGTAAGTTTCAGTGCATTTTTTTTTATTAATTTTCTGTAAAAGTTTTATATACTTTTTTCACTTCAGCCATATTGCAGTCAGATTTAGTTATTTGAATGGTTTTTACGTCGTAAATAAATTTCTTTGATACGAATACTCTTTTAGCACTACTTACTATCATTATTAAATTTATTTAAATAATGATTACACTTATCCATAATTTTATATAGAATCGAACCCAAAGGGTAATCGCATGTGTAGCGTGAATAAGACCAAAATGAATATAAGAATTATTGAAGTTGTACTTCTTTAGGCGTGTTATGAAAAAATGATAGAGTGACAGTTTACGATGAACGCGCACGATGCAACAAAAATGAACAGGATGAAGTTGCTCACTAAACATACGTGTAGTGACTGATAATATATTCGTGATAGTTATTGACGTATTTGTAAATAAACAACACCTGTTTTATATTCATATAAATCTGAGTTATATTTGTGCTTTTAAATAATATTTTTAGTAATTGAAATTTATTAGTGGTCCATATAAAAAAATCACGTGCAACTCAGTATATGTGATAGAAGTGAAAGGCACTGACGGTGAGAAAGAACATACAAAGTGTAAATCCATAGATTGTACTAAATTGGCATAAGAAGATTTTAATAATATACATTTAGAAAAAAATAATAAAATGTCATTACAAATCGATGTAAACATTTAATCTTCATATAAATTTACATAGGCTATTATCAGTTAAAAAAATAGCTGCAATGTAAGTACCAGAACACTTTAAATGCCACTCGCTTGTAAATTATATTTACGACTATATGCGCGGGTTTATTGCAGATTTATAAATAAATTAAATACAATGTATACCAAATATGTTGTTATTCCCGTAATGGATAAAGTACATGCAGAGTTAGTAATAAATCAAACATGAATAAATAAATAAATCGACAAAATTTTGATAGTTTTCTTTTGATATATATAACGTAAATAACATAACGTATGCATGGTCATATGTAGCATGCATCTAAGGCGTACATCTACAACGCGCGCATGCGCGACGCTATCTTTTTCAATCGCTTTGTATCGTTGTGTATACGTCGCTCTCTTTTGCTCCACTTCCATGGCGTCGGTATCTCTCTACGTCATATCTTTCTTCTCTCTTATGTAACGAAATGTGCTTAAACGTGACGCGAATTTAAAATTTTATTCTCAATTCTCGTCCATTTATCGATTATGAAATCGCTCGTGCTCGTCTAACAAGTTTCACTTAAAAAAATGTATTTATTGTGAATATTCGTGATATAAATAGTACTTATAGGCTTTTCAAAATATATATTAAGTGTATTTCTTTAAGTGGGTTTAAGTTTAGGTATGTATTTATTTGCATTATAAATTATTTTAAATTTAAATATTTGATTAAATTTAGATATTACCAACCGTATTTATAATCACGCCCGAGTCTTTTTATTATTTTATTTCCATTAATTATTTGCGTGCTAAATAAAATTATTCTTGTATTATGCCAAAGAAGTATAACTTCTAACGCGCGTACATAAGCACACACAATTTTTTTTTTAGTTTCGAATTATTTTTTGTATTTCGTATAGGGAAGTGATAAAAGTATCATTTCCACTGCCCACTGTGAAAGTAGCTTTGGCTTCTCGATATATGGAGGTGCGTCGTTTCAAGGTTATTACTAAGGGATTTAACTATTAAAACCATTTTGGCTTTCAATATCTCGGTCTTTCGTAAAACGAATAAAGTACTGTGAACTAATCGAAGCTATTACGACATACTTATATATTATTCGAAAAAAATTATAAATTTAACACAACAATTATAAATTTATCACCTCCACATCAAAGAGATATTGTAAAATTGAGAGACACTGGCCTAGACGTCTCGGTCGCTCGTGCAATTTGGCACGACACACGCGCACATGTAAAAAGCTAGATTGTACATTAGAATTTATGACATCGAGTAAATAAGGTTAACAAACGAGTGGGATTATATAAATACTGGCGCATTAGTAGGCTCGTAAATAACAATCTCATCGCGACTGGAGACGCGACCGGCGTCGCCCCCGCGCACTCCGCCGTATATGGGACAAATAGTTAATAACCGACGAGTTATGTGGCTATTGGTCAAATGTAATAAAATTATACGCTACGGAGTGGTTCCGACAGTTTTAAATAGCGTTGAGTTCGTTGGCATTATAAGGTGAAGCAAAAGAGATACTTGATGGAAAAACTTGGTTTTGATTATAAAAAGAGATACTCGAAAAAATACGCCTTAAGTAAGTATATGTACTTAAGGCGTATTTTTTGGAATATCTTTTTAAATATGCAATTTACAATTATGAAAAATATTTTCCTATTCCTACAGTACATGATATAGAAAATAACAAATTTAACTACCTTATGTACCCTCTCTATAATTCCTATACGAATATTTTGTAAAAGTTTCCTAGTGCAAAATATGTAGGTTATTAAGTTGGCAAATTTCTCGTTTTGTATCGCATACTTTCTGAGAAAATCGACTGTGACCGGCGAATATACAGACACGTTAGTGGCTTTATGAAAGTTCCGTTTTTCCTCTTTAAGCTACGCAACCCTAAAAATGTGTATAAATATATTTACTCAAGCTGTATGTTTTTATATCAGCTATGAACTAAATCAAATTCACACATAGCACATTAAATCCAAAGTGGATTTAATGTCATTTAATTGTTTTTTCTGGTGTATTAGATTGTTTCATATACTCCCTAATTTTACAAAAAGAACGCTTCTCCCTATCTGTGCATGCAATATAAGACTGTCGGCCCACAGACTATAGGCCGAAGACAATAGACCTTTCACCAAAGCCCTTGGTGGCTTAACCAAACTTTTAACTAAACTTTAAAAAAAATAAATTGCCCTTTAACCAAAACCCACTTCAAATGATAGATATTGGGTAGATATATATGATGTGCAAGGTTTTGACTACCGCCGGTTCACTGGGGTCATAATACCAATGACTGGGAAGAAATTGGTTGCGTTAAGAAAGCTTTTCTTTAATCTTCTTACTGGCTACTCCCATGTTTTCCTTGGGTGTATGCTGCTCACACGCCAATGACGTGCGGTTGTCCTAGATTTTTATTCTCAGTCTTTAATTATAAGTATGATCAAAGGTATATGACGCCCGTAAGGTTATCTTTGTATATGCGAGAAAAGTTTATCTTTATATATGCGTGAATGCCAAAAGTATATGCCGCCCGTAAGGTTCTATTTATATATGCGTGAATAAGAGCACAATTAATACAAGAATTATTGAAGTTATACTTCTTTAGACGCGTTATGAAAAAATGATGAAAGTGAAATTTTACGATGCAACAAAAATCGACAGAATGAAGTTGCTCACTAAACATGCATGTAGTAATTGATACTATATTCATAATAGTTATTGACGTATTTGTAAACACACAACACGTGTTTAATATTCATACAAATCTGAGTTATGCTTTGAAATAATATTTTTAGTAATTGAAATTTCATAGTGGTCCTTATAATAAAAATCGAATGCAACTGTGTTCTTACTGGCTACTCCCGTGTTTTCCTTGGGTGTATGTTGCTCGCACACCTATGACGTGCGGTTGTCCTAAATTTTTATTTTCAGTCTTTAAATTTAAGAGTATGGCCAAAGGTATATGACGCCTGTAAGGTTCCGAAGTGACAACAATTTTGAGAGCAAATTACGCATTGTTTCGCTATTTATAACGCCATAGATTGTAAACTATTATTTCAATAAAAAAAATTCATATGAAACTTGTAGATAATTTATACTTTACAAGGTTGATAAGAACTATTTTTGACGTGGAAATTATCGTTAACAAAATAATTCACACAAAGTGTAAATGAAATTTAAGTCTGTAATTTAGAAAATTTTCATTTTAGAGAAAAATGTTTTATTTAAAAACTGTATATAGGGAATTTTACGCTTTCCAAAAAAGGTCCAACTATCGTCCTTACCGTGATATATAATAAAAATATTTTTCGAAATGGCAGCTGAGACATAGTCATGATAATTTCACTTTTATACTCAGGTGGACCCATTCTTACATTACCATACTCAGGTGGAAAATTATTTCCGATTTGAAAAACTTATTCGGAATTCACTGCATTTTGGACACTTATAAGCTACTCCCTGACTACTGGACAATGGACAACAATGCTACCCAAGAGGACGTAGTATCTTTGATAATGGGATCAAAGATGATTTTACCTCTAAGAAAAAAAGCAACAAAACTGAACCAAAGAACTTACAGAAAGTATAATGTAAATGATTGATGATGATGATTAGGAAAGCCTTTTGAGAAGTATAAGATTATGGAAGAATATTAATGATAGTATAGAGAATTTTAGAGGTCTTTATGGAGCACGTATGAAAAATTAATCGGATCTGACATATTCAATTTCTCACTGATGCGTGATTTTTTAGTCTCATGTTTTAAATAGACCCGTAGTCATGGATTTGATCTAAACATCTGAAAACGCTACTATAACAATTGTTTGCCTCTTACGTCCTTTTTTCTAGAAGAATATTCCAAAATAAAAGGGTAAATAAATTTTGAAAGTTATAAATATAAGTTATTTATTTGTTTATTAATTTCGTGGCCATTATTACATACGAAAAAAAAAATAAACATATGTTAAATATGATAATTGAAATTCACTTATGTTAAATAGCCTCTTCCGTCGTCAAAACTTAAAAGTAACTTATTTTATTCACTCATATTTAGAATAAAACAATATACGTATTTCAATAATTTATATGCAAAATCAAGATGATTACAAATACACCTGTCAAGCCCAAATAGAAATTGCACTACGAGAGTTCCGTACACATTTAGGTACTTTAAACGTTTAAGAATACATAGTATTTCTATTAAATCATTTACAAATATTAATTTTTCGTAACGTAAATATATTGCCTGCTATTTTTTTCACAGGCATAAAAACATGGTGCACACTTGACAAATTTTTAAATCTTGGGTAATCACAATAGTCCTGTAATCTTCTAATCAGATAATACCAATCCTGTTTTTTCATGATTTCATGATTTTTGGTGAGTAATTTCGAAAATAAGGTGAGGAGGAATGCTATACTATCATCACCTATTTTTTGAATATCTTTTTAAATATATAGTTTAAAATTATAAAAAATATTTTTGCATTTCTGTACAGGATATATAAAATAAATAAAAAAAATTAATTGCCTTATTTAAGAGAGGGTCTGTTTAATTCCTATATAAATATTTTATAAAAGTTACGTAGTGCAAAATATATGGGTTGTATTTCTTACTTACTATGTCAAATTTCAAGTTCTTGCGCCGCAGAGTTTCTGAGGAAATCGGATGTGACCGACGGACAGACAGACACTTGAGTGATCTTATGAGGGTTCCGCTTTTCCTTTTGAAGTACGGTACACTAAAAACGTGTATAAATATATTTATTTAAGCTGTAGGTTTTTCATTTCATCTATAAATTAAATCAAATCCATAAACTGCACGTTAAATCCAAAGTGGATTTTATGTGACGTTCACAATTATTGCAGAAAACTGTACTTTTTAAATTTAAGATTTCAATGTTAAACATATTCAGTAAAGTTACTAAAATACGTGCATATTTTTACAAGTGTACCCATTTGAGCACGGCGGACGTTCGTGTGGTAATCGCGTTCTCTTTCGCCCCACTTTCCTTTCTAACTTCCACCTCTCTCAAAGTACTACAGCACGTTTATTCAGAATCCCTATAACATCCGCATTGTAGTAAAGCTAGGGACGTGAAAAAATAATCGATTATTAAAAAACATCGATTATTTTAAATAAAAAATCGATGTTTGATTATCGACCAAATATCGATTGAATAAAAATCGATTTTTTCACTGTCAGTTTGTAATTAATGGCATTAACTTTATCACATTATATTTATTTACATAGTCCAGTGCCAGTTACCCAACTTGTTACCCCTCGCTGTGATGTTGTAGATTTAATTTGATTATAAAAGTTGTGATTACCGACATGTGTTAGGCTTTTAATTTGAATTGCCAAGAAGAGAAATGGAGAAGGCGATAGATTTTAATGTGAAACAAAGCAATCAACTTTTAGGGAAAAATCGATTATTTTTATAAATTTAATCGATTTTTTATGTTGAATGTCGCATTCCTAACTAAAGTACGACATGTATAATATCTCGTTCGCGTGGGCGCCGGAGGCCCCGATATCTCGGGAGTGAGCGCGGGGCGGGCGCGTGAAAGCCGGCGGCGCCGTTTAGAGTTCGCGGCACGTCGCGACCGCGAGTAGCGCGATATCGGACCGCGCGCGGAGTCACGCACATAGACGACCAGCTATGCGAGGGACTAGACGGCGGATCGGATTTCGTGTTCAAAAGTACCGTTTGGTGAAGAGGTGGTACGGCTTTAACTGATCTTTAATTTGATGTGGTAACTAGAACAAGATTGCGTGATTATATTTGACAGTTTAGAAATAACCGATATCACTGGTAGGCAACCTCCTTTAAAATATGTCCGTTTCAATAGATCTGTTCAACGATAACCAATTTAATGGGAGAAAGTAGAAAAATAATTTGACCCTATTTTACTTGTAAAATACATAAATTGTTTTTTTCAATAGTCGCTCAGATTATCTACATTTGTAAAAACTGTAAGGTGAAAAAGGGTTCGTATGTTAATTAATTTTGGAAATCTGCCTCAAAAAAACGAGGGACGCATAAAAAATGTAATTTTTTTGCTTTATCAAAGGGGCCTTTTTTGAACTGTGAACCTAAAAAATGTACCAAATCCCTGATTTGTTTGGTAAATGAGGGTTGTGGTTATTTTTTTTTTGGTACGATTTAGTAATCCCTTACCACAATGAAAGGTAACGTGGTGAAAATGTATCTTCTCATGCATTTCCAGATTCATATTACACCGCATTCTTCTGTACTGGTAAAATACTGATTCTCATTTATTTTCAAAGCTTTGCCGAACGCAGATAACCAGACGTATTAAGGGCGACGGAGAGATTTAATAAATACCCTTTCCATTTATCGTTACACTATTTGAGAACAAAGTAAATGTCGATGAAAGGATGAGATATCGAATTGGATTTAAGTTTATTAACTACCTTTATATATGTATATATTTGATACGTATTCATATGTGCCTTCCCTATGTGGTAAGTAGCTTATTAACACATTGGTAGAATATATAATACTCCACCTAAACAATTGACTTTATTATATGTAATGCTTTTTATTTGTAGCTTTGTCGTGGAGAAATAATTTAGTTTTAAATAAAAATATATTTCTTAAACATAATTACATTAAACAGAACCTCGGTGAAAAAAAAACTTATGGGAAAAAATTAATTAACAGTAAAATCGATATTTTTTCGTTGAAATAGTACGGCGTTATCGTTTAAATAGTTTATCTCGTAAACGGGATAAGATAGGAGAAAAAAATTAATGAATATAATCGTCTTAATTTATGTTCAGTAACCTATATAAGATAGCTTTAACATATTCGTTATATTATATTGAATATCAACATTTAATAAACCTTAATAGATTATTATACGCAAAATGACACAAGGAAGATGAAGAGTATCCTGAAACCAATGTGTTTAGCTTAGTTTTCTAATGATAGTTAACCAGTCGAGTCCTTCTCGACTGGTCAACTGTAGCGAGAGTTCTTTAGAGTGAACACTTGTAAAAAGAATAACAGGTATAATTTTTTTAAACCTTTATTTAAGAGACAAAATGCAAGCAAATATTTGGATTTTATATGAAATTGTGAAATACTTATATAAAATTAGTACACAAATAATGATGTTAATGAGAAGGATACCTTTGACCCTTTCGTAACTATTGTTCAAAATTTGGCTTCGAATTAGTAAGATATCACCTCAAAACTCCACAACCGGTGATATCTTTTTTCGTAAGATTGACAACTGCATTAAAAGTACTTTGGCTTTTCGATGTATGAAGATATAAAAGTTATCGAAAACTTTCTAGCAACAATTTATAATTCAGAATGAGCAACAGGTGTACCTCACTGAACCAAGAACTGCTAATATTGCTGATAAGAAAGTTTGTAAAAATCTGCACATGAATATAGTGCACCATAAAGTAAATGTATACTTAAATAATTTTATCAATTTAATTATATAAATTTAATTATATCTTTGTAGTACACATAATCCTTATTAGGTGTATTAAGGAATGGTCATTTATGGAACGTTTGAATGTTGATGATGACTTGCCGAATTGGGGTTCACTAACATGGATCCCTTACATCTTGTGGTTATCGCTGATAGAATCGACATGGACCCTTTGGGGTGCCCTTCGAGTTAGTAGAGTAATTCTAGGGATAACAAGAAAAACAAATCGATAAAAAACCCAGAGATTATTATCAGGTATAAAAGGCGGTATGTTTTAAGTACTTATCCTAATAGGTTTTGTCAGACAAAAAGTTAAATCATTTGAATGACAGTAGCAGAATAGGAATGGGAAAGTAACATTGGTGTCACATTTTACCGTTATCAAAAGACGAATTTAAGATACACAGTTCTACAGAACAATCGGTTCTGCCGTTTGTTTGCGTTGAAAGACGGCAGAATCTTGGAGGAACAATACATTTTTATATTCTAATTTGCGATACATCACCAGAGTACTTTTTGTGGGTTCGGGTTTATGTCAACGGCAATCTTTTGATTTACCACGTGAACGTAGTTAAAAGTAATCACAAAGCTAAATTATAGTGACAACAGGATGCAGTAATTCTTAAAGCAGCGACGGTAATAATAACGGGAAATGATTACAAAACGATTTCTACTTAACTCGACTCCAACACAGTTAACATATACGAAACTCGCAATGTGAGGACGTAACCGCAGCGGCCCCACACGGCGCGTTACAATTCTTCTTGCCTTTTCGGTCCTACTCGCTTTCTCTTTCCGTTCGATGGTGAAATCAGATACTTACATTGGATTTCCCCATCCTTTCACTATTGAGGTCCCCCAAAGGTCTCCTCGGGCGATAAGAGAGCGGGTAAGTACTAAACACCGAGCTCCATACTGTCGGAGTTCGTTGATATAAATATCAACACGTAAACTAATTAGCGTACGTTTAAAAGTGAATACAAAATGGTGAGGTAAATTTAAAATAATCTTGCTATTCACAACTGGCAACCCTAATTTGCAATTATAGTGTTGCCATTTCAAAGTTACTATTGTTGGAAACTTCTACCAACTAACAATGATTTACTTACTGTAAACATTTGAGCCAAGTTTCCGCTAAACTTCCTACAAATCAAAGTGAAGTATATTTTATATGACAGTGGTCAACCCCACATAGTAAAAGTGGGGTCAAGGCCTGGATCACATCTGATTGTCATATGCTTCGCTTGTAATCCAATACTATCTTAAAGTTAAACTTACTAAGTTTTTCAATATAAGAAAAATAAATAACAAATAAAAGCGAAAAGAATTCTAAAGAGAACCAAACTTTCTTGCCCCGTAGCTAACTTGCCGATTCCTTTTTTCCACCTAGCATTGAATTTTCCTAAATATTTTGAAACAGAATTTTCCTGACATGATTGCCTTGCTCATTATAGCGAGAGTAAAAAAACAGGTATAATTTTTTTTAAATCTTCTCTTTGAAGAGAGAATCTTTGCTAATATCCCACCTGAAGATGTTGTAATACAACGAAACCTAGGTCGTGGTAAAGAAATTAAAGAAAGTAGAAATAATACTACATCACGTAGTTTCATTTAATTGTGATTAACTATATAAATTTAATTATATCTCTGTGGTAACCGGTATTAGGTGTATTAAGGAATGGTCATTTATAGAACATCTGAATGTTGATGATGACTTGCCTAATTGGGGTCCACTAACACGAATCCACTAGCACATTGTGGAACTTTATATCCGTTATCACTGATCGAATGGACACGGACCCTTGGGAATCATTGGTCTAAATCATTGACTCCCCTATATTTACTATTTACAGCATGATATTTACATCTGTACCTATTGTAAAGCAGCGCAATGATAGCAGTTAACACCGGAGTTAACGGCAGTTAATATATCTAACTATTGCTGGTCGAGTTTAACGACGGTTTTATTGTCATAGTTACAGCGCGCCGGCGCGGACCTATCTCCGAGCGGAGCTGAGCTCGAACTACCTCCCTCTAGTTAGATCTAACGGCTCGCGTTAGTGGCGCTTGGAAACGCACAATGTCTTCGCGTTATATTTAGCCGGCGAGCTGACGTACGACCGTCTTCGTTCACTGGAGCGACTCGGACCGTCGCTATCTTGCGTCTACAACGTCATAATGAATTTATGAACTTCGTCAGCTTCGTAGAAGTCGACCTTGGTTCGGATCGGAAATAGGCACCGGTTCGTAATTAGAAGGAAACTCGAGTGGATGAACCTATGTTTTCTCATCAATAATTAAACTAATAATAGGATATTCGATTGCTCCTAAATTAATATATTGTAAATAAAATGTCATGAAAATATAAATTAATTGAAAAGTAGTAGTGAAAAAAATTATAAAAATTTATTAAAACGTAAGCGAATCATGATCTTACAAAATGGTAGGGTTAGGGGGGGAGATATCTCCCGCGCATCAATTGCTAATCGTAGAATACAATAAGCGTAATTATAAATAACCTCATAAGTCAGTAGCCACCTTGTTAAGTTTAAACTTACGTTAAGCTAAACTACACTAAACGTTAAACGTTTACAAAAACACTAAACGTTAAGTTTAAACTTTTATACTTAAGTTTAAACCTTTTTAAAATTTGTCAAAAAAATGGCAACATCCCTAATCATAAAAAAATGAATGTGGCCAAGTAATATTAATATTGATATATACACCTGTCAAACACACTTCATATATCCACTTTACAGAGGTTTGCAAAACTTCCACGGATGAGGATTTATAAAGATTCATTGTTGCCAACATGTCATCCTGCATTCATAAACTAAATGTTGACATGACATTGCAAGATCCCACCTGAGGAACTTTAAAATTTCTAAGATGTTAGTTAAAGTAGAAAATGATCACGCTGAAGAAAAATAGGTGCAACAAGAAGAAAATGCACACATATTGTTCAAATAAATAATCAATAAGTATATCCTGAATAATGTTGTTTGCCTTAAAGCATTGAAAACGTCTTTAAAGTAAATCTAACTTTGAAGGTGAAAATGGAAAACATGATGAAAATAACCTGTAAAGTATGAGTAGACTCATTACTAGGTTTCCGTATACATTAACGCATATAAATATTTAAGGAGATATAGCATTTCCATCATTTCGTTTAGTAAATGCTTTGCAGGCGTAACAATATTGTGAATTTAGAAAACTCGCTACAGTTTTCCGATAAACTTTATGTAAATCGTAACGCTGATTTTCCATAATTTTAACTTTAGCAGTTTTGGGTGGCACGTGTTTTAATGGATATTTTCAGCAATATCTCATAAAGCTGTCTTACATGTAAAAATAATTTTGTAATCCTTGTAAATCGCCGTTTCAATCGGTACTCCATAGAATATATTTTTTAATTTGATTTATCCCTATAAATTATTTTCATATAAATACTAATAAATATATATATATATATATATATATATATATATATATAAATGAACTTTATTATTGTACTAAATTCCAAGTTCCATCCACAAATGATATATATGAGAATGAAATAGGCAATGGAAGAAAATAATGTTTCGTGGTTCACGTCGGTGAGAGATGACACGATATATAGACTAGACTAGATAATTTGAAAAATTACATCCATGCAATGAAAATGCTATTTTTCTGCCCATATATTTGTTTCGTTTTGTGTTTTTAAAATTCCGTGCCCAGATGGTTTAAAAGAACCCTTTTATTGTCACGATGCTGCTCGTCCGCCGTCAGAGACCTTTAGATCTTAAAACGGAATGATCTAAAAACCTTTACAAAAAGTGAAGTACCTTTGGCTCAAAACCAAATATCGTATTAAGAATTATGTAAAGTTTAGCTTCCTTTTCACACACACAAAGGAAGTTCAGAAAAAATAACTAAATATTAACTGGGAATGTGGAATATTTTACGTGTTCGCGACCAATGAACAGTACAAACAAAACGTTTCTTACGTCTGCGAAAGATATATTGGGTAATATACGATATTAATATAATGCAAAATAATATTAATATTTATATAAAAATACTGTGTAACTTTAAATATTTAAAATTTTAAATGTACGTAAGTTATATGCAACCCTCCTAGTGAGAGTTCTATATAACCGTTTATTTCACTGAGTACTCCCAACTGTCAACAAAATATTTTTAAGTGCACATAATTGTAATTTTTATTTACCTCTGATAATTCATATGTCCAAATAAACGACTCAGTTAAGAACCTTTTCCAGGTTTTCTTTGTCGAGTAACATACCCATTTTTAATATCACATGTTTTTATTTTTTATTTTCTGCCGAGGTGACTTTATTTTCTCATTTCTCTGGAGAGAAAAATAAAATAATATGTTTGTAATTGTCTACAGACGTCGAGGGCATCACGGCCAAGTTACACCTGATGTTGCCCACCGCCGAGGAAGTTGAACGAAAGCAGACCGCCAGCGGGAACACGCGGCACTACACGAACGTGGCGTCGCTCTCGAAGGAAAAGTTGCTTGGTGAGCGCTAAATATTTCAATATTTTATCATGTCTGAGCTATATAGATACGTATGTTTTTGTTTTTATTGAATATACATAATTTTCTGTCATTTGTTTTTATTTTCTAGCTGAGTAGTGAATCATTCGATTTTGAGAATCTAATATAACGGCTGCGATAAAATATCGTGTATCTTAATTTTTGGAAATATATCGAACTAGTTTTGTCAGCGGATGAGCCTGATTATTTTCACTGTCTCAGCTACTTCCCTCATTTCTAAAGATTATGACTCCTTACTGCAGCGCTGATCAATTTCTTGGTCACGGTCAGCGGCTTGGAGTAGTGCCTTATTGGCATAACCAGCTCTTCTAACATTCTATCATACCATCGCTTAGAGATTCGTCCCCGTGGTTTTTACCCTCTACTTTGCCATCATTATCAGCAGGCACCTAGCCGGTTATTCAAAATCTAATTTTTAGAAATATATGCCGACATCAACGAACCTTTAGTTCAATACGTAGTTGCATAGATGTCCTAAAACCATTTCCTTTAACTTCTTTCACAAAACGATTACTATTCAACTGCTTTAAATGGCATCGCAGGGTCAAATTTACTTAAACCTGGCCACAAATTATACGACTTAAAAGAAAAAAACTCCTTGAAAATCGGAACCTAACCAGAACTCCACACCAAATTGTACGGATACAGTTAAGAGATAAAGACATTACATTTTATTTTAGATAAGGATTCAGTATTAAACCACTATAATCGATAAAGTTCCCGCTAAAAGATATAACTCATTGATTAATTAACGCAGGTACTTCTAACTGACTTCGTGTACATAATCTTTAAAATAAATATAAAACCTTTAATATGTATCACGTTCCCCGACATTTTCTTGAAAATTGCTTATTTCCCTGAACATACTCCACAGGAAGCACAATGCACAATTTGTAATTCTAATATTTAAAAATATTATAGAACTAACTCAACTGCAAACTTAGAGTAAGCCACTGTAGATTGAAAAAATATAAACGTAAAAACCTTTATATAAAGTTCATAAAACATTGATTCTACAGTATTTTCGACCATAATTAAAAAAAGAAGTTTTTAGATATCGGCAGTATAAAACGAAAATAATCAGAATATAGAATGAATATTTTCTATGACAGTAATATTAACAAATGAACTTAATCCCTACTACCGATTCGGTAATAAATTGCCCCGTAGTATTCGACTTATTTACTAGGTATCGCACTAATACTGTACTTACTAAAAGTAGTACGTGCCATTTTTCTCTCAAAAAATTAATATATAACACTTACAATAACACGATAAAGACTTGTAAAAATTGCTGTGTGGTTACCAGATTTCTTCAATTTAGCAATCATTTGAGAAACTTTTCAGCATATTTTAAACAAGATTTATCTTAAACGTTTTTTTCATCGGAAAGAAAATGTGACTAAACCAAATGAAAAATGTGACTAAATCTATTAATAAAATTTTATTAATTTTTTCAACTTTTATTTTGTGTGTTTTTGTCAAAGATTTATTTTTTGCGTGTCACAACGACACGCTACGGTCGTTCACACTACAATCGATCGTAAACTTAATAAATAGCATCTCTAATGTCGTATGAAGGTTACGGTGTACGTCCTTAAGGTCGAGTTTAGTTGTAATGGAAATCACGGAACGAAATGGTTATATCGCCATCAACATTGGTAAAACAATCTAGAAGTTTTTCTCAGTCTTTTCTTATTTCGCTATGTATTTCCTATTCTTAATTTTAAAATTTTTCTCTAAAAAAATAACCGCCTTTGTTTTGGGTCTGCTTCTCGTAACTGATTACAAAATCAAATACGCTAAAAATAATAAGGGTTTGCTTGTATCTATTCTTAATATAATGAAATGGACCCATCCAATGTAAATTGTATTATGTCTTTTTTATACTTTATCAAAACATATATTTTATTTTATAAAACATACGCCACCAAAAATACTACGTAAAGTTTTCTTTTAAAGTTTACAAGGACATTTTCCTCATATTACATTAGTGTCCCTGTCTCTGAGGCAGTTCTAACATACGTCTTAGAAGTAGCAACTACTTATATGTAACTAAACATATCTTTAGTTATATTTATCAATGGAACTTCAGGATATGGTTTCAAAATGATAGTTGAGATTTTAACCGTAATAAAAAAGTTCCGGCCATGTGAGTACCAATTACAATCTCTTTTTGTTGATCTCGTTTATTTTTAGGTACTTATATTCTAAAGGAATAAGACTTATTTACCTTTATTGTTTATATCAGTTTCATCCCATTTGCTGAAATGGTTTCAGCAAAGAAGAACATTTTCTTAACTATATTAACGAAATAGTTAAAATTTGTGTATTTGTTTATTGTGGGCTGCTGGTAGACTCCGAAAAGATAATTTCACTTGAATAGCAGTCTCTTTTTATTGTGGTGTTCCATCAGAAAGCGACGACCTCATTGTTGAAGGTGACTTTTTGCACACTTTTGGAGTAACAGTACTCCGATTGAGTAGATTTGTCATGATTTATGAAACGAGCCCGCGGTAATGAAAAAAAGAAATTAAATTGCAAAAAATATTTCCGCAAAATTTTAGAGAAAATAATAACGTTCACGCATAGTATTTTTCTTTCCAAAAAAAGAAAATAAATAATTTAAGATCAAAGTACGCATCGGAAAAACTAGTTTTAGCCATGTATAAATAAAATCCAGCCAAACGCAAGTTGGACTAATCATACATCAGTGTTCCGCATCATTATGTAGACAAATAAGCATACGTGAACTACTTACCCGTCGCGTGTTATGCATGTACAATCTATGTAAATGCTCACTTTTTACCATTTTAGTACGGAACATTGAAAACAGTAAAAGAATCATAAACTGAGGAGAGAAAAAAACAGTGTCAAGACCCCGAGTCCCATCCCGTCCATCAAGACTAACTTGACTTTGCCAAATATGACTTTGTATACTAAGCCACAAAGTTCTGCGCTTACCTGGTCGTTGACCGCCTTCTATTTTCTCTTGTATGATAAACTGGAGCAAATTATATTTATTGTCTCTCTTGCATGTCTTTCTTGCAGATATAACAATTTTGAGAACCTCTAAACATTTATTTACCCTCTGTGAAACTGTAGTTTATGAGTCTACGACATCTTCAGCATTCTTCTCTACACTCACACTTCGAAAGCCTTGAATATTTTCATATATGATTCAGGTCGGAATCCACAATGCAGAACCGCACAAGAGAAGATAGAATACGAAGAATCGTAGAAGATTTACAGTAATGCGATCCATCTCTTCAGCAATTTTTCTTCAAGATTTTCACCTGCATCTGACCGTCTTAAATATATATTTAAAAATTCCATTTTCTCTTTCGCTTTGCTCTCGGAAACTCTAAAATACATAACATTTTACGAATATTTGTCAATTTTATCGTCTTTTGCTGGTTTGAAAGGGACAGCCGATCCGTAAACACGAAGGGGCCCTGCATGCACAACACAATTAGAAACGCATAGGTCCGTAGCGCCGTCGGTTGGCATTGACGCGCTATGATGCGGCGCCATATAGGGCGCGTCGGGGGACGCAGTTGAAATATCAATAAGTCCGGAATGTTGGACTGCGCCATATCGGTGGCGGCTTCAAGATCGAAGATGCTATTAAGTCAACTGCCGTCTCAGCGATTCGGGACGCGTATCAGCCGTTGCAGCAGCGCGAGCCCGCTCTGTTGGCGCGTTTTATTGACGGCGACACCTGCTACCTAATAATTAGCCGTGAGTTAGAGTTGTGTCGATTAATTATTCGATAATGCTAATCGCTTCTGTGGTTTGGGCACGTTTTTTAGACTACGCTTCTATGCGTGCGGAAAACAACATACCGTAGGTTAGCAATGAATATAAATGGTCATTGTCTTATGCAAAAAAATTAAAACAAAATAAAGAAGATCTTTACAGTAAAGAAGAAAGAAGGAAGAAAGGGATAGAATAGGAAATAAGATAAGGTAGAATAATTAAAGAACTTATAAAAATTGTATTCTAATAATTGTCATACATAAAACAAATTAATATCAATCGGGAGTCAGTTAACATAGCAATTTAGGTCCACTTTTGTTTCTCATTATGAGAAATGATAGCTGTTAGTTGTCAGTACTGTACATTGCCTTATATTAGCCGATTATTTAATATACTTCTTAGGTATCTATTGCCAACCTGAATTAAGCTATTCCAACATGATATCTACATAGTATTACAATGGAGTCTGGGTAGTAAGTTAATTTCAATGTAAACAAATACCGAATTGTACTCGAAGGAGATTCGTCTCAATGTAATTATAGATAATCATTTCTTCATTACAAAGTCATATCATCAAAACCTGTTAGGAAACCTACAGAATACTAGGATTTGTCATATGACCTTTGTCACGATTTCGTAGGTATCGTTACTTTATTCAATACTTTAGTCCGGAGTATTCTTCAAATGGATCAGTTATTCGATCTCCGTATAAAGCTACGTATATTTTCAGACTGGAGAAAATATTAAGAAAACTCAATAAGTTTTAGTGTTAAAAATGTATATATGCGGATCTAATTCTCTTCAGCTCCGATGGGTATTGCTTTTGGTAATACATTTTTTCTTAAATGGTTACATCGTTGACGTTGATAAACCATCTTGAGTTTAGAAGCGCTTTAGCTCTTGGCGGGACAATGTCATAGTTTATTTCATTTATCCATAGAGCATAAGAATATTCTGCAGCGTTCTTCTGTCTTTCGTGCACTTGCATTGTTTAACACAATTAACGTGTAACAATTCGTGTTTATGAATATCCTATAAATTTCTTCTGTCTTTCGCGCACTTACATTGTTTAACACAATGTAACTTTTACCGCAATGGGTGTTTAACACAATTTCGTGTTTTACACAATATAACGTTTAACACAATTCGTGTTTAAGAATATCCTGCAACGTTCTTCTGTCTTTCGTGCACTTACATTGTTTAACACAATATAACGTTTAACACAGTTCATTTTTAACACAATTCGTGTTTAACACAATATAACGTTTAACACAATTCGTGTTTAACACAATTTTGTGTTTAGCACAATATAACGTGTAACACAATTCGTGTTTAAGAATATCCTGCAACGCTCTTCTGTCTTTCGTGCACTTGCATTGTTTAACACAATATAACGTTTAACACAATTCGTTTTTAATACAATTCGTGTTTAACACAATTTTGTGTTTAGCACAATATAAGGTGTAACACAATTCGTGTTTAAAAATATCCTGCAACGCTCTTCTGTCTTTCGTGCACTTGCATTGTTTAACACAATATAACGTTTAACACAATTTGTTTTTAAAAAATTCGTGTTTACCACAATATAACGTTTAACACAATTCGTGTTTAGCACAATATAACGTTTAAAACAATTCGTGTTTAAGAATATCCTGCAACGTTCTTCTGTCTTTCTTGCACTTACATTGTTTAACACAATATAACGTGTAACAATTCGTGTTTATGAATATCCTACAAATTTCTTCTGTCTTTCGCGCACTTACATTGTTTAACACAATGTAACTTCTAACACAATTCGTGTTTAACACAAATTTGTATTTGACACAATTTCGTGCACTTACATTTTTTAACACAATATAACGAGACGGATGCAGAGGCAGTCTCGATATTTTTTCTGCTGCATTGCGAACCTTAATCAACTTGCTAAAAGTATACATACGTAAAAAAAGTTTTGGAAAAGTTCAAAAGTCATAATCATACAATACCCAATATTTACATAACATACACATAGAGGCGTGCATGCACGCGCTATAAATATATAAAATCAAGTAACGCATGGACGATATTCAAACATCGGCTTGTATCTTATTTTGTTGGGACGTAGAATGAGTGTTATTATCGATACATAGATATGTTGGTAGAAATGAACAATAGAATTAGCTTAAAAGCTGTAAAGGTAAGCTTTATGTCGGACCTGAAATAAATTATAGTTCATACTTAGAATTTGGATTACGAGAAGATACTTGCTTTTTTGTCTTTCACTGAAAACATAAGTAAAATTCAAAATTATGCTTCAATATTCACCCGTTTTTAATATTGACATTTCAGAATCAGGTTTGACTCTTTTTTGACAGCCCTGAAAATTGTGCTGTACTAAACTAACAAATGTACGGCTTTTATCCTTCATTATCCATCGATAGAAGAACTCTGAGTTATGTAGAAGACGCTTTATTACGCACAGACTTATTTTAAAGTAGATAAAGTCACGAGCAAACTTAAATAGAAAATTGCTAAGAGTGTTAAAATATATATATATATATATATATATATATATATATATACATATATATATATATATATATATATATATATATATATATATATATATATATATTGATTTTAACAGGGACTAATTGTAAAAACTACGAGTATGTGTCGGGGACTTTTAAAACAGTAACACTACAAAAGCCGAGTTAACCGCTTTTTATGGCCAATTTTACTTATTCCTAAAATTATTACAAAATATGTTGTAGCCAAAGGTAGCAAAGATTATTTCCATTTGTAACAATCGCGGCATTTAAACCAAAGAGCACAACACCATAAACAACTGTGACCAAGTGTATTTTAAGAATTCTTTGCCTCGCTATTTTTAAAAACACTTCAAACGTGTACCGCCCATTGTATACAAGGACCGTTTTAATTTTAAGTGTTCATGCATTTCTTTAAAAATATAACGTATTATCGAAATTTTATGTGACGTAATTTCTCCTTATTTTAGGTGTTCGTTCTGTAGCTCAATATTATTTGTTTTACAATAAAATTTATCCAATTGCTCTTGGACCATTTTACATGAGGAAAAATCATATCCTACAAATTTTTGGTTGTTACATTACTTGATATTTCACAATCTTATTAAATAAACTTTTAGTACCAATCATATATACCACATTATATCAGTCCATAATACATGGACAGGTTAATTCGATTTTTTTTGACAATATTGCGTAATTTTAAAGTTTATTAGAGTTGAGAGATTGTGTTAAATCCGCCATCTTTGCAAAAAATTACCACTAAATCTTTAACTATTGGCGTAATCGTTTGCGAGTTATAGCGCGATAAATTTCACAAAAAAATCGATTATGACTAGTAATTTGTAAAATAATTCCGAAAAAGTACAGTTTTACTTGACTGATAAAGAAGAATGAAAAAATTGTACAGAGAATTTAATGAAGTGACAAGAATTGAAAAAAATAAACTGTTAAAAAATTCTCAATTACTACTATAAATATTTGAGTATTATCGTAAGATTAATTTTATGAAACCCTTAACTTCGCTATGTAGATATGAGGTTAATTGTAATTACAAGCTATTAATATTTATTTGAGACAAAAATATTATATGTAATATGTATTATATGTCTCAAAATTCTAAACAATAATCTAGTTGTTCTGAAATATTATATCACAAAATTTACTTTCGGGTAATTGATATGGTTGTATTAAAACTACGCTGTGAACAGATATTAATCATAGAACGTGTAATTAGAGACATTATTTCATACAAGAAAATTTAATGAAAAAAAACTAACCTTCGTACCAACAATTTACGGCCAGTTGTAGATTCGTTATATTTTTGTTGTAATATAATAAGAGTAACAAGGCGTTACTGAAACACTATTTCTGTCGGCCTGTCTGTATGTGTGTTTGCTTCTCTCTAGAAAACAAAATTATGATTATAGTCATTAACTTTGTACACTTACGATACTGTAGTACGTAGCTAAGTTACTATAATTTCTTTCTCACGTTTACCTACTTTATTTAAAACATGTTTTATTTATTTATTTAATAGGACGAAAAACAAATGCATTCGTTATTTTAACCTTTTAAAATGAACAAATCCCACATTGTAATTTTTCATTCTTGAAATATACTTTGCACTGTCCATAAACACATCTTTGAGAAGCCTCTATTAATTTGTCACCATAAATTTTTTGGGACTTTTTAAAATGCAACTGCTTCGAAATATGCCTACATATCTAACAAACACATTACATATATAACAAAGACAATATTTTACGCAAATTATAAGCATAAACAATAGTATCCATTAACGAGTGTTTTATTTCGTAACACGCTTGGACTTCATAAGCTATCTACTCTACAAATCTGTCGTCCAATTTCTACATTACACACACAGCAGCCCACACTAACAGCTCTAGCTCCTACTAAATGCCGCATTGTTTATTTTTTCAATTCAATTTGGACGATAAGGATCGGACGGTGAAGACGAGGAGCGATAAATCATTGGAGTATAACAAGTAAGTGGTCACTTATTGTCTCTACTCTGGCGCGGCGGCCATAACGCAAGCGGGTCGCGCGCGGCCGCGGTCGCGTATTACAAGCGTCATTATCGTTTCGCGGGAACGAGCGTGCGTGTCGCGCGAACGACGGCGGCGGGCCTGCGTACACGTACGGATTGTGCGGGGGATCGGGTCCGCCTTAGAACGGTAATTTAATCTTCGAATCGTTATCCATATTCTGACTGAAATTTGGTCACTAAAGTGAAATAAACAAATTCTCATTAACATATGATTGATAATTTGGTCAATATACTGAGATTGAGGACTACCGGAAACATTTGTTTATTATTCAATGTAAACAAAATTCTCTGCCATTATTGTTGTTCGAATTAGAAATGGTCATTTGCTGTTTTAGTTAACAAAGTGTAAAATAAATTAAGTATTATTATATTGGGTATAAACCTATATATATATATATATATATATATATATATATATATATATGTGTGTGTGTATGTGTATGTGTATATATATATATATATATATGCATATATATATATATATATATATATATATATATATCTGTTACAAAATATAACACTAAAAACTATTATTTATAAAGATTTGATACAGTATAATTTTTAAGAATAAGCAAATAATGCTATTTAAATAAGAAGCATTCAAATTGAAAGATCTAGAGAGCGATGGTTAAATCAACAAAATACTAGGCGTGTTGTGATGACATTTAATTATTATGAAGCGAAATAAACACGAAAATTACAGGTTACTAATCAAAAGATAGACTTGGTAATATTATTTACATGAAAGTCAATAATTATAAAGTTTTGAGACAGTATAATTTTCAATAATATGCTAATAATGCTAATGGGATTTACATAAGAAGCATCTAAATTGAAAGATCGAGAGAGCGGTGGTTAAATCGACAAAATACTAGGTGTTTTGTGATTATGTTTCATTATTATGATACGTAATAAACACGAAAATACAAGTTACTAATCAAAAGATAGACTTAGTAATATTATTTATATGATAGTCAATATTTATAAAGTTTTGAGGCAGTATAATTTTTAATAATATGCAAATAATGCTAACGGGATTTACATTAGAAGCATCTAAATTGAAAGATCGAGAGAGCGGTGGTTAAATCGACAAAATACTAGGTGTTTTGTGATTATGTTTAATTATTATGAGACGTAATAAACACGAAAATACAAGTTACTAATCAAAAGATAGACTTAGTAATATTATTTATATGATAGTCAATATTTATAAAGTTTTGAGACAGTATAATTTTTAATAATATGCAAATAATGCTAACGGGATTTACATAAGAAGCATCTAAATTGAAAGATCGAGAGAGCGGTGGTTAAATCGACAAAATACTAGGTGTGTTGTGATTATGTTTAATTATTATGATACGTAATAAACACGAAAATACAAGTTACTAATCAAAAGATAGACGTAGTAATATTATTTATATGATAGTCAATATTTATAAAGTTTTGAGGCAGTATAATTTTTAATAATATGCAAATAATGCTAACGGGATTTACATAAGAAGCATCTAAATTGAAAGGTCGAGAGAGCGGTGGTTAAATCGACAAAATACTAGGTGTTTTGTGATTATGTTTAATTATTATGATACGTAATAAACACGAAAATACAAGTTACTAATCAAAAGATAGACTTGGTAATATTATTTACATGAAAGTCAATATTTATAAAGTTTTGAGGCAGTATAATTTTCAATAATATGCTAATAATGCTAATGGGATTTACATAAGAAGCATCTAAATTGAAAGATCGAGAGAGCGGTGGTTAAATCGACAAAATACTAGGTGTTTTGTGATTATGTTTAATTATTATGAAACGTAATAAACACGAAAATACAAGTTACTAATCAAAAGATAGACTTAGTAATATTATTTATATGATAGTCAATATTTATAAAGTTTTGAGGTAGTATAATTTTTAATAATATGCAAATAATGCTAACGGGATTTACATAAGAAGCATCTAAATTGAAAGGTCGAGAGAGCGATGGTTAAATCGACAACATACTAGGTCTGTTGTGATGATATTTAATTATTTTGAAGCGTAATTACAAGTTACTAAATACTCCCACAATGACAAGATATGCAATATCCAGTACTCTACTAATTACTCTTTATATAAAAACCCATTCAAGCCCTAGTAGAATTCGCCCTAAAAAAATTCTATACACATTTAGGCACTTTAGCATTTAAGTGTACATACTTCTGTTTTTACTGTTTACAAATATTAGTTTTCATATCGTAAGTACATTGCCTACTATATCTTTCATTGGTATTAAAACATGGTGCATAATTCAAAAACTGTATGATCTAATATCTGTATTCATGAACAACCCTTGTCATAGTGAAGCAAAGACACTGTGCAAAGTGTAGGATTTCTCACTGCATCGTCCAAGTAAAGCTTTCCGTTTCATAAACAATACTCAACCGCCACTTCGTTAGGTGTATGTTCTTACGCATAGTATTCATTTTACAGCGCTCTGATTGGTTGTATTATGTCGCTATATTCCCGCTAATGTTGCGTTTGACAGTTACCTGTATATTCAGAGATTTGCAGTTAATAATAAACGGCAAAATTTTAATTCTTGCTTTGCGAATTGATTTAAAATGGAGATGAATATCATAAAAAAAGTTCCATTTTCAATGTTGGAGAGAGAACTGGTCGTTGCTTTAGTTAGAGAGCGGCCGATCATCGAAGACAAACGCACTAACTCTAAAAAATATTTATTTGAAAAAAGGACTTTCTCGTGAGGAAGATAATCGCTATAGTTCTCCAGCAACTTTTGGCGTAGGCTTCTAACAATCCCTTTTTTTAATCATTTTAGGTTTAGTAATTTCATATTTTTCCGTACATCGCTGATGATATACTAGTATAAATGTTTTTGAGGTCCATAATATTAGTATTTTCAAACGATACCCCACACTACACTATGTGTACTTAATTTGCGCTTTACCTAAAATTTCCAGATAAATACATTGAGATATGTGTGAATTAAGTAGAGTGAGAACAAAAAGTTGATTTACATAAAAGGAAAATATATAAGAGCTCGGAAGTACAAACTACGAGTATTCGCCGTATTTCCGTGCCAATATATATCGAGGCATTTTACTGTGTCTTAGTAAAAGACCTCAAAAAAAAAGAAGAGAAGAAAAAGTTCTAAGACCGATTTTTGTCTGTCTTTGCAAGAGTCATATAGATCTAATTTTATAAACATTAGACATAGAATGTGCCCTATATTATAGGTTCTAAACTCGTTTAAAAAAAATCATAAAATAAAGTTCCGCGTGAATACATGTACTACCCTTTACAAATACCAACGGCAACCAATATAATAACAAACGTTATTTGTACTTGTAATATACGAGAATCAATAATTAGCGGATGCAGTTTGTACCAATAATGATTGACGTTTTGACAGAAGCAGGGAACAAGTAGTTTAATTATAGAATTTCCGTAACGCAGTTTTGTTTGAAAATAATCACGGACTAGCGGGAATATACTAGCGTATAAAACTGTAACGTTACTCTCTGCTGACACAGTTCAAATAAATTAGAAATTATTATTTTACTATACGTAATTTTTCGTCGATTCTGTATAGTGATGATGATGGAAAACATTAAACGAAGAGATTAGAGAAATAAAGATTTATAATCACTAACTAGACTACGAATATGTCACATACACGTACATTCGCTAGGCAAGATACCTCAATATAGATCGATTTGGCACGGAGGTACGGTAAATAGTTTATATTTCGGAGCTCTTATATATTTTATTTTCATGTACCTTTTTGTTCTCGCTCTACTTAATTTATCCTCATACAGTTTACAAAATGTGGAAAGAACCTGGTTTTACTCCAAGTGTTCTCGTTGCGCATTGCGTTAAATATATTACCTTCGGACATTCCTCAGCTTTTATCCGTAATAGTTTATATACAAAAATAATACTGCTCAGTCTTATTTACAAACGGACAGCAAAGACAGACAGATCTCAGCCTGTTTCGTACATCGTTATTCGTTTGTACATCGAAAATCCATTAAATTCCCGATTATATCGAGAAGGAAAAGAAATCACCTTTGTGAAGAAAATAGGAGATAGTGACGATGTCAGTTTACCTTTTCGCATCTATAACTGAAATATGACAAATGATTATCATGAAGATATTATTGTTTATGAAAGAAAAATAAAAAATTGAGAAACTTTCATCGAATAGTTCAAATGGTACAAAATCAGTGCTAAGTAATCATATTTCTGAAATAAATTAAGTTTATTTTGATAGACTTAGTATTATTATTTATATGAAAGTTGAAATATGACGTTGATTAAACATAAACTACCGGTTAATACTCATACTGAAAGTTATTTTTCATATACAAGTATAATATTATCATAACCATTTTACTATGCTTAGTAACTGATAGGCATTCATCTCAAATTTCATTTTTGTCATTTAACAAAAATGAGCGTGCTTCTATCGATGTTATTAAATCAAATGAAAGGTGCCAGTCAATCTATGAAGGATTTTGATAAACTTACAATCTTGCTAAGTCTGTAAAGTTTGCACTTGAGTTGCTGAGTTTGTAAAACTATAGTCTATTGACTAAAATATATCTAAATGTCATGTTTTCATATTTAAATCAGCAATTAAAAGTCAAATTCTTTTTCTCTATTCAAACTTCGAAATTTGGCTACAAAATCGGTAAGCGTTTAAAAAATATATTTTATTCTACAAGGACACCAAAGACCGAAGGGACAAATCCGTGAAACAATCTTCCATTCATTATTACCGCGTATCGTCGAGCGTACAACAGGCTGGGATATTGTAGACTGCGGTGTGCCGGGTGATATCGAGTCGCCAATCGTCACACCCGACAATGAACACTGTGTTTCGTGTTTCGATTTTATTTTTGGTTTTTCACCGGAATCTGGAACATTTCCTGAATGTGTGAGGTCCGGTTGGAGGAAAGACTTCATTATGCTTGCAAGAGCCAACTTCGTGACAAAGATTTGTTTGTTAGTTTAATACTAGTTAAAGTGCGAAAGTCAACAACACTGAACAATGGCAGTATTATTGCGAACAGCTGTATTAGTAAAGCTTTTAACGATATTCCGATCTTCCGCTAAGGATTTCCGTTCAGAGAACTTTATTATGTAACAATTGTTGCAACATTGGGAAATTTGTTTCTTGAAAATCTGTTTTATGTTATAAACTGCAACCTTGCATCGAGTCTTAATTGAGTAAGACTACACGTAGTGTTTAAATGAATACATTAATGAAGATGTATTTTTAAATAAAGCAAGAGCACTGATAGGCACATTGGCGAAGATAAATGTTCACGAATTGTGTCCCTTAGTAGGAACGTACCCTACTACAGTAGTAAGATAGGAGGTCCAAAAACAAAGAAACTTATTCTATAGTACAACTTTTCTTACAAAAGAAATACTTTTTTTATGAGACTATATATATTGTCACGGCCGCCATTTCGGTTTTCTAAAACCAAAATTGAATATGATTTCCGTAAAATCATTAAAATTTTAATTATGAAAAAAGCAAGTGCTAAAACATTAGTAAAATGCAACAAAAATAATAATTCGTATTGTTTTATTTATTTCTTTTTTCGGATAAGTGTAATGAATTTTTGTTAATTTTTTTTTCTAATTATCGACAATCCTACTATTATAAAAAGTTTGTTTGCCAAATATCTGTAGACGCGAGATGCTAGTTTCTTGAACGAGAGTAATAAATAATGAATTATGTATCAATTGAACTACAAGCGGACCGTATAATGCTTTTTTTACTAAAGAAAACAAATTATATAAATATATATAATTGTTTATATATATATATATATATATATATATATATATATATATATATATATATATATGTATATATATATATGTACTAAGAATAAAAAATATAGAGTATAGTGTACATTTTAATGACATTCTTTGCGAAGTATAAACAGGAAAACTAGCTTTGCCTAGATGCGCCCACTTTATATGCTTTCCTCAATGATAGATCAAACCTTTACAAACCTATCTAGTGCGACATTGCTATCCATTATTGATGACAGTATCCATACTCACTTGATAGATATGAATATATCGATACGTATTTTATCAAATCGATTATCGATTTAGTCACTAAGTTGTAATTTTGCTCGGAACTTTATCGGAAATTTTAGATAAACAGCTATTATCCACTTTTATAATTTCGTAGTAATACCATTTTGATAATTCACGTGCTTCTCTGTGAACTGCGTAACAAATTGAATAAACATGTTATTTATTTATTACAACATTAATAATAAAATACCAGCTAAAAGCATTATTTTATGTCTTATCCTCATATGATTTAAGTTTCCCACCACAATACTGTTAGTCCAGACTTAAAAAAATATTTTATTGTCTTTTTAATAACGGATCTGGTAGAGATTTAAAACGTCTATATTTTGGTCCTTTGTCTTCATCTATCGAATTTTGGTCGGCGACATTATCGTCAATTTAAAGGAAATCGAAATTACTAAAATATAAATGGTTCAATAAGCATATTTAAATGCTTGACAGCACATTTATGACCAAATCCAATTTGTAGCTATCTGTACCAAACGTATCATTTATTTTGCAGTCGGAAAATGATTTTCGTAAGCGAGTTCGCGTTTTTCTAACCACTACTCTACGATAAAAATAGTATTAATGTAGTTAGATCTGACTGCCATGTACCGACTGTAGAAAAACTGAGCATTCGACTACGAAAAAAAAACAAACAAATTTAAAAGCTTTTGCGCGCAAAAGCTTTTAAAGCTTGTTTCGTATTTTTTTGTAGTTGAGTTTCAGTTTTATAAACTTTTACTTTGTTTAACTTCGCAATGGCAATGAACTTCCTTATTCATAAGTAAACGATTTGTTTTACAGTAAAGTTTTTGTAAGCAAATAAATGGGTTACATTTTAGAACCAAATAAACTAAATTGGCCATCTGGTGGAAAATCTTTAAAAGTGCGGAAAATCTTAAGGTCATTCTGCTGAATAAAATAAAGCAATTAATGCTTAAAGTAGTAAGCAGTTCTGTGAAGACGGCGAGACATCAAAGTGGCATAAACGCTCAATCAACAATGTAATACATAATATAAAGAGTAAAAGATGAAAGAAAACAAACCTTGGAAGGAGAATATAGACATTTATTTCTTTGTTATTATTCTTGATTTTATTTCAATAAATTGCTTCTTTACAAAAAAATAAATTCACAATTAAATGAAACTACGTGTTGTTGTATTATTTCTACTTCCTTTAAGTTCTTTACCACGACCTAGGTTTCGTTGTATTACAACATCTTCAAGTGGGCTATTAGCAAAGGTGCTTAATCAACTGAGAGTTAAAGAGCTGATCTTTTATAATAGCCCACCTGAAGATGTTGTGATACAACGAAACCTGGGTCGTGGTAAAAAAACTTAAAGAAATTAGAAATAATACTACGTCACGTAGTTTCATTTAATTGTGAATAATGAATTTCTATAAAATGTGCGCTAAATATATTCAATATTTGAAAAATAAATAATTTGCCTTGCCTCCGAAGTGATCTATGGATTTTGTGGTCTTTTTACGAGAACATGATGTTTTATATTATATGAGAATATCGTCTGGTTTCATTGTGGTCAAGTGCCGTTCTTTGAAATCCATGGCATTATTTGTTGTACGTTTTTTGTTCAATTAAGAAGTGCCGTTTTGTTGAAGTATATAATGTTTTGTTTTTATGGCTCCATACAGCAAAAAACGGTGCCATTATAAAAATATCAACTTTCTTCAGACGTAGTAAATTGAAATTTGGCATAATTATAAAGTATATAATATGTATGGAAATAGAATTAGGGTCAAATTAAGTTGTTAATTTTGTTTACTTTTCTGTATCGTGTGAGATATCAATTGAAAGGGCTTGATGATTCCACGACTATTTTTTTCAGAATTTCATCAAACATAGCTTTAGAGATATTACCAGCAATATATATAAAAAAATGTATATATATATATATACACTTAAAAATATGCGTCGTCGTGCCACTCCCACCCTCCCGATCCTGTCAAAATTATGAAAAAAGAAGTTTACTTAAAGATTACGGGAAAACTATAGCAATGATTGTCATAATTTCTGAGAATTATATTTTACGCTTGCGAAAGTTATACTATTATATTTACATAATGGAAAATAATATTATTATTTGCAAATAGTTTAAAAAAATACACGTAGTATTTACCTTATATACAATAGTTTAATTGAAATACACATAGTATTTACCTCATATACACATAGTATTTACCTCATTTACACATAGTTTAATAGAAATACACATAGTATTTACCTCATATACACCTTATAATGCAGGTTTTACTCGTGCTTAACGTGTTATTTAACTTAATAACTTAGCAACCGTTTGACATATCGATAGCAAACTTCATACGTTTAGACCGCGTTATGGACGCATGTATAGTTGATCCAAAGAAAATAGTTTTTTAGGAATAGCGAAAAATTGTTTATTTCTTTACGATAAATGACACATTTAGATAGTTTCTTTACTTTCTAGTTTATTCTCGATGTATAGTTCAAATTTGTATATAAGACCAAAAATAAGTATATGCAAATTTCGTGGGGGCGAAACCGCTAGTACCTCCTACAAATAAATTTAAAACTTTACGTAATCGGTGTCTGTTGAAGAAAGTTTCATTATTATATTTTGTTATATTATAATACATATATTAAACATCGATATTTCTGTTGACTGTCCCTTACTTCTGATTAAACAGTGATCTACTACATATCGACTGATAGCCGCTAGCAAGCGTAATAGTATATATGCCGCGGCTTTCTCGAGAAATGTAGACATCAGACGCGGCTCACCGATGCACATCGCGGTCGGCGCCTTCAAAGGACCAACAGGTCGCGGTGTGGCTACCCAAAGGCACGCCGCCGCACGTGCATCGCATGCCGACTGAAACCTTGAGCTCGACCTGCATAGATCGAAACAATGCGCTTTTGTTTAAAATTTTTCTAGCTATTTTCGTGAATGGAAATTGCTCATTGACATTTTTACCCCATCCTTCCTTCCAGCTTCCAGCTACTCGTTTCTTTTATAAGTAGCCTCAGTCGTAATTCGACTTCGCGTAGTATCGACCATCGGTAGATAATATTTGTCGATGTGAATTGCGCATCAGAAATAAAAGTATACATCACTAAAGGTTTCTTTGAAATTGACTGAAGCTGTCACTTAATTATAAACAATTTAAATGTTATTTAAATATGACTGTAAATACGGACAAATGTCAATACTATTACAGAAAGTCGTTCGGACGTCGTGGCGTGTTTGGAGTCGTTCAGTCGGCGTGGCGTATTTGGAGTGACTTCTAGCCTCTGGAGTGACTTCCAGCCACTTTCCAGAAACTTTTTAGATTGTTTCTCATCACGCAAAATTATTCTACTGATTTCAATTACACTGAAATTATGCTCAAAGTTTAGATTAAAATCTAGACTTTTTAGGTTTCCATAGTCAAACATGGAATCTTCATAATTTCATAAAGTCCGTGTATGTGTCCATCCATCCATCGTACCGTAGTTTTTACAGTACCTACGATCATGAAATTTTCCAAGTGTGCTTCAGATAAATATCTCAGTATGTAAAATATCATGTATTTCCCTATTTTTAGGGTGGCATACCTCAAAAGGAAAAGGGGAACTCTTGTAAGATCATTCAATTACAGACGGACACAGCAGGCAATTGCCTGCTGTGTCCGTCTGTCACAGGCGAATTTCTCAATAACTATGCAACGTAGAAACTTGTAATTTGGCAAAGTAGTTCACTTTATTAACTCGTATATTTTACACTAATTATCTTTTTTTAAATATTTATATAAAATTAATTTTTTCCCAACTAATTATGAAACTATGTGGTGTAGTGTTATATCTACTTTATTTAAATTCTTTACCACGACCTAGATTTCGTTGTATGAAAACACCTTCAGGTAGGCAATTTGTAAAAATCTTTACAAATTGCGCGCCTGAAGGTGTTTTCATTTGGTAATTGCTATAATAAATCTTTGCTAATTACCCACCTGAAGATGTTGTCATACAACGAAACCTAGGTCTTGGTAAAGAATTTAAATACAGTAGAAATTTAATTATTATGAATTTCTACAAAATTAACGCCAAATATATTCAATATTTATGTAAAAATTAAAGAAAGTGTAAATAGAGTACTGAAATTGTTTTTTTTTTCTTTTATATATCATATGAGATATCATTTGAAAGGGCTTGTTATGAGCAATACGAAAAATTTCATAATTGAAAATTTTTATTCTAAAAATATGCAAAAATATGCTATATTTATTATGTTATTTTCTCTCCCCGTTTTTCGAAACTACTGAGCCAAAAATCATGTTAAAACAGAATTGGTAAAATCTGATTAGACGATTACAGGAAAACTATAGCGATTATCCCAGATATTATAATTTTTTAAATATACACAATGGTTTTGCACCTCTGAAAGATATAGTAGGTAATATATTTACGTTGTGAAAAAGTAATATTACAAATATTATTTTCAAAACGTAATTAGTGGAAATACTATATAGTCTACATAAACAGGTTTTTAAGGTACCTCCTATTATTAAGAAGTTGAGATTGACCACTTTTCAATTTTATGCTCTGCTTGCGAAATATTAAGCTTCAAAGTAGAGATTTGTGATATCAGTATTTTTTTGTACTAGGAGATCCTGTTACGAGTATGTAAAAATAATAGGTACATATATCTGTTAGAAAATATTAGACCGTACGCAGCGCGCATGCTACCTTGTCGGTTGTTCTGTCGGGAGTGCACAACGTAAAGACTTGTCACAAAATATTCAATATTTTTTTTTGCTTCTTACATACCGAGATTTCTTATAGTTCGATCTTTCACTTATTTGAATGAATCTAAAAAAAGTTACAAAAATAAAATCCACTGGTTATTGTAATTATTGTTGTAAAAACCTTTTGTCACGGCCCTTCAGGGACAGAATCAACATGTGAGTGCCAAATGTCTATAGCCAATGAAGTTTAGACAAACTAGGAAAACTTAGTATGAAGCAAGCACAAAGTACGAGTATATGAGATACTAGCTTCTCCAAGAGTTATGATATTTATGAATATCAGCCTATTACGTGGAGAGTTTTCTGTTTCATTCTTTTTTTAAGAATGGATTTAAACGATGAATAGGATAGCCTGCGTACGACTGCAATCGCTTTTTTTCTTTTGCTCTTATAGTAGCTGAGTCATTACAAAGAGAGATAGAATGTTACGTATTTTGTAACAGGTATCTGCGAATGTTGCAAACGAAATACTCGGTACTCGGACTGCCATATATATGTGTACATTGAAGTGCGTAAATAAATAAATATATCCACCTGTTATATGATGATATAGCTTTAGTGTATACGCTATTAAAGAACAAAAGAAAGCGTTTGTCAAGATTTCGTTAAATATTTTCGTATGTAAGTGTATCTTTGCAAATCAACAATTTTATTTTGAAGCAGGTGCTACATAACAAAATATTCTTATTCAACCTTTTACTTCGGTATACAATCTGTTTTACCGGCATAAAGATAATACCAAGGAGAAAACAAAATATTGAATGGTTTTAAAAGACTTACTACCAATCCCTATAACCTGCGAAACGTCCTAGTAATAGTTCCATCTCGTCTGTAGTAATAGTTACCAAAGCATAATTTATCAGCAGTTTACGTGCGTACCGCAAGTATTTTTTGTTATCTGTCATCAATGGTTAACTTAAATTATATTTTTACCGCGGATAAGCATTACATTCTGTTATTTTTAAATATTTTCGCATTTTTATATTGATATTATTATTTTTGATAATTTCATATTTTTTATCCTTTGTTGCGTGCTTAATTACATAATAAATTTTGTTTAATTCATGACAGTTTTATTTTATTTAGTTACAATATAAGTATTAATTTCATCTAATTAAAAATCTGCTAAAGTCAAAGATAAAAAGCAATATACAAATAAAAGTAAAATATCTTAAATAACAGATATAATAAAAAGACAACTAGACCAATGTATTTTTTAAATTCTTGAATTTATTGAGTTTTTTTTTCAAATTGATATTGGCAATGGTTCTGTCAATAAAACAAAATGAACTCCATTAAATAAAAAATAAGATAGAAACTGTCAGCCGTACATAAAAAAAACAATGCTATTGCTACATTTTTACTACATATTTTTAATATAAATTTCTATACAACCCGTATGCCGTTTAAAAATACTTTTTAATTATCTAGACGACGTTAACCTTAGATAGGATTATATTTCAAACGATAAAAGCCAATTGTTCTTTTATCAATTCGAAATATTGTTATGGCGTTTAATTTATTCTTGTTGTTATTCGTGTAATTTAGCTGTCTTTTTGGAAAATACTTTAAAGTTATATAAATTAATTACCTACTTATCATTTCCATATAGCTTCCACTGGAATTCGACATTATTAGTAATTTGCACACAAAAAACATTGTACGTGTCAGCTCCGACGTGCCACTGGAATTTACTACTTATTGCGATTGTCTTGGAATGTATAAAATAGCTGACACTGTATATAAATATAAATATCATTATCATCTGTCAATATATCACATACCGTTAAAGCAGCATTCATAAAAACGCATTCGCTCTACTGTTTTATCGTTGAGTTACGTTGCAAAACTGGTCCTGAATTTTTTTACGGGATAATCTACAACTAAGTTTTAACGGGATAATCTACACCTTACGTCCATCCTGGCGGTCCTTTCTAAATATTGGTGAAAGAATTTTTGAAATCGGAGGAGTAGTTTCGAAAATTACCTCCTACATCCAAACTTACAAAATGTAACTTTTTATATTACATGACAAAAAAGATGTTAACGGGATAATATACATCCTACATCAATCCTGAAGGTCCTTTCTAAATATTGGTGAAATAATTTTACATCCAAACTTACAAAATTTAACTTTTTTATAATATGTGAAATTTTTTAAACGGGATGATGTATACCCTGTGTCCATCTTGAAGGCCCTGTCTAAATATTTGTGAAAGAATTTTTGAAAACAAATGCGTAGTTTCGGAGATTACCTTCTGCATCCAAACTTACAAAATTTAACTTTTTTATAATATATGAAACTTTTTTTAACGAGATAATGTGCAATCTATGTCCATCCTGAAGGTCCTTTCTAAATATTGGTGAAAGAATTTTTCAAATCGGATGAGTAGTTTCAGAAATTACTTCCTCCATCCAAACTTACAAAATTTAACTTTTTTGTAACGCATGAGAATTTTTTGAATATATAACCTATGTCCATCCTGAAGGTCCTTTCTAAATATTAGTGAAAGAATTTTTGAAAACGGCTGAGTAGTTTCGGAGATCTCCTACCTCCAAACTTATAAACTGTTACACTTTTTTTAACGCTCTGAACTTCTGATTTTGCTTCTCATAAAACTTCATACCGGGCGCTATATATGAAAATAGATTCTTAAGGAGTAAACTCCAATAATGCAATTTATAACAGTCTGAGAAAATCGAGGAATAGCATATTGTCTAAAGCTAGCATTGACAGATGACTAAATTGTATAGAGGCGCCATGAACTGTCATATCCATATATGCCCCTATCAGCGAGCAATTGTAATAGACATGTCTGTAAACAATAGATGAATATAGATATATCCACCAGTCGATAGTTGATAGAGACGCAAAACGTTACTAACGGTTAAAAAATGTTGTCCCTAGTAAGTAGTGATTTAAAGTATTGTTAGATAGGTTAAAGGGACAGACGGTTAGACTTTTATTATGATTCTAAACTCACTTCACTTCAACTATCAATTTACAGTCAAATTATATATTATCTAATAATATAATATTGTTTCTAAACGTTATTACAATTAATACGTTCAACACGGTGAGGGAAATGCTTTTTTTTTAAATTGGTACTTTTTTAAAACAACAAAAAGAAGACCGTCAAATATAGTGTTGAGACCAAGTAGTATAATAAAAATTACGCTCTTAAATAGACAAAATAAAAAAACGAGCTCTTAAAAGTTTCATTGAAATTGTCAATGAGACAAATGAGCAATCTTGTTTTTTTCGTGAAAAGTTAGTATATCTTTCATAATAGCTTGTGTTTTTTTTTCTACGGAAGTTGAAACAAAGTACGGATTGTGCCTCATTATGTCCTTTATATACAGAAAAACACATCAATCCATGAAACTTGAAGGCTGAAGGTCGCCGTAAAAGTCACATGAAACTCCGAAAGAATGAAAAAGCTATTAATTTTGACAACAGAAAGAATATGAATGTTAGTTAACTATTTATTGTTAATTAATTAAGTTAATGGCAACAAATTAAAAGAGCAGTATTTTAATGAGTACTTTCTGTAATCGTTTCGAAAATGTTATTGGTTCTCGTTCTAAAGTTATTCGTGAGAGTTATTTCTGTAAGTTATTCGTGAGATTTTAGTTATTTAAAATCTCACGAATAACTTACAGAATCGTTTCTAAAATTTATTTAAAATCTAACGAAGTAATCGTTAGATTTTTCTTGTTTTTATTTCTTATTACCAATTTTATATTAAAAATATATTATATGCGCATTTTCGAAGATAGTTTTTTTTGTTTTATATTATGCTTATAAATTGTATTTTACTTTTTACCCTTTCCTGATTACCAATCGCTGAATTTTTTATTGTTTTAAGTTCTAAAAAATACCACCTTCTTTATAAGTTATATTTTACTTCTGTAACGCCAGGTCCATTTTCACCGGTCTCCTTTAATCAAATGTATATTTAGGGACATTATTCATATGTACACTTCGCAAACAGTAAATAAATGGTAATTATGGGAGAATTAGAAAGAAAATGTCTTGCCACAGAGTCAGCCAAAGCAAACTCTGGTGGTTCGATCTAATAACTCGGTGTGAAATGTTTTATACTCTCTAATACTATATCAAATAAATACATTATAATAGACGCATATATATTTTAATGGTTTCATCTGGTACCTCGCTTAAATTCGGCGTATCGCTGTCGGTCTATTTTCCGAGTATTTTTCCTCTTCCACCTAAACTGTCAGCTCGCAGACTGTACGAGCACCTCCTATTCTAAAAATAGGGTGTCGTGTTTACATTTAGCCCCGATATTACCGGTAGACGAACGGTTTGTTTGTTAGGTCCAGTTTACGACGGAGCACGTGCGATGCGCCAGACGCACACCGTACGAACCACGGTAATTTCTGCAGCCCCGTTCGTACTGGCTTTACGACCTAACTAGTGTTATTTCAACGTGCAGAGCTTGGGACATTTCGTTTCAATTCAGTCTCGTTTCGAATTAACGACTTCGGGCAGGCGTCAATTTTGCAAGAATATTCCAGTATAATTTAGGCGTAGATAACAGGTTAATGAGTAAATCAAATGAATCAATACAGTACATTCGTTTTGCTAAACTTAATGACTCACTTAAAATATTACTGATTCATTTAATTATTTGATTAGGGAACATTTCGGTGTAACAAATAAAGGATGCCTAACTTGCGACTTAACTTTGTGACTAATTGTACTTTGTATTATCCTTAGTGAAATAATTTTTATTCCTTGATACACATTTATTTTTAGGGCTTCAATCCTTAAAATGAAAAAAATGGAACCTTTATAAGATCACTTGGTCGTCTGTCTCTCCGTTCGTTTGATTGTCTGTCGAAGCTCTTTTTCTCAGAAAAGGCTTGAGATATCAAATTGAAATTAATGTCGTATACTGAGGCTACATGTTACATAGCTCTAAAAGTTTTTTGTTCCCGCAAAAAAAATAAAAAACTTTAAAACGTATTTTTTTATTTGTACTATAGTCTTACTCTCACCGATCATCAAAACGTATGGGGTTCTTTCGGTCGACCTACAATCTTAAAAACCGGCGTAATCGGTGGCCTTATGGCCCAAGTAAAGGAAACAATACAAAAATAAGGAAAAAATACAAAAATAAGGAAAAAATACAAAAATAAGGAAAAAATACAAAAATAAGGAAAAAATACAAAAATAAGGAAAAAATACAAAAATAAGTTCAACTAATTCTATGTGGATTTATACATTCTTATAATTAATTCATTTTACACCTGTAAAAGATATGGTAGACAATATAATAAAATAATATTCGTAAATAGTGTAATTAGAGTTATTATGCAACCTGAAAGGTTATAAATGCCAAAATGTGTACGGAATCCTCGTAGTGCGAGTTCTACTCGTGCTTGACAGGGTTTTCGTATGATTAGTTGCAATACATTTTTATATAGTACATAATGCAAGAGCTATATTTGGTTCAGAATCAAATGAATTGCATTGTACCTCGATCGACACCGTTCTACTGTTTCATTAGTCATTCAGTCATTAAGCTGAATCGTTCTTTTTATTGATTCAGATTTATTGAGTCATTTTACTTAGATTAATTAATATTAACCATGGCTATTGTAATTAATAGTTAATGAGCTAGTCTGTTTACTGAAAATATGGTTTATGCTGTAAATTATCTATTAGATACTGTTTTATTTGTATTTCTCAATCTAAACCTTTACGTCTTTTCTTAAGGGTAAACAGCACAATGCAACTCCATATCATTCTATCCTGACGTACATTTGTTTTTATGGCTCATCTTTTAGATATTCCTGAATTTGATTTATCTATTCTCAATTCGCTCTTGGGTTTCAAGTTTTCATTGCGCACTCACTTCTTCCATTATAATAAATCTAATGTATCTATCCCTGTTTCTATGTGCGTGCGTGCGTTTGTCTGTGTGCGAGTGCGCGTGCGTGCGTTTGTGTGTTGCACACACACAAACGTAACGTGTTCATGTGTGCGTACGTGCGTGTGTTTGTGTGTGTGTTTGCTGTCTTCTCTACGCATGAACGGATTTAGGTGAAATTTACCACGAACGGTACTGTTGGTCCATTGAAGATATAAAAATGGATTTACATATTTATTAAAAATACTCGAGGAAACTAATTATCGACGACATATGTTTATGTCATAAGCAACGACACTACCTCAGTAAAATAGAATGTAATTACAAAATTTTCTACTAAATGACGATATTTATTTTTATTTTAATAAATTATTTTAAATTAATAACATATTTTCATTTACATATTAATGTACTGCAATATTGTCACTAAAGTCTGATCGTAATTCTGGGTGCATCCTAAATGGAGAGAAGAAATTTAAAAATCTAGAAATGTGTAACGTAGCATATATTCTCCTACATAAAGATCGAACGGAATTGTAAACATGTCTCTATTTTGTCAGCTGTCCATACTGCAATATATACCCGATATATACCCAATATACATAACCATATAGGGTACATATAATGTATACCCTATATACATAACTGTCCATACTGCAATATATACCCGATATATATCCAATATACATAACCATATAGGGTACATATAATGTATACCCTATATACATAACTGTTAAATGTATACCCTGTATACATATACGTTCGACACGCCCAAACGTGTCAGCAACATTTCCATCATTATCTTCGCAATCTGTATTTTCGACGAATATCTATATTTTTAGTTTTATGGCAAAACTTTTTTGGCAGATTTTACGATGAAATGAGATTTTTTTAAACGATGTTAAAATCACGCCTACGTATATCAGGCTTTTTACACACAACCACGTTGTTTATTTTGGCTCAGATTTTTCGATTTAAAATGTGAATTAACACGTTCAGTGCGGCAAATGATTTTGGACGTTTCTACTCCACAGTGATTACGATGGAAAAGAAACTTTCAGATATTGACTATTTGTTTTATTTTTAACTGTTTTCCATGAAAATGAAAAATTATAACCCGTTTTTAATTCCGAAATATATAGATTACATAGGCTGATAACGTGTTGACATCCGCACTGAACCTGTTAATATTTGATTCAAAATAGATCCAACGATTCAAATTGCAAAACTTCTTTTTTTTTTAATTATCTTTTATTAATATTTTAAAAATATCTGAATGACATATTTTAAAAATATCTGAATGACATATTGGCGGTATAATAGGTACCGTTTTTTGATCTGTTTGTGTACAACTGCATTAATAGTTGTGTTTTTTCGTAGTTAACATTTTTGGAACAAGATTAGCACACAGTTTTCACACGTTCAAGTCACCAGCCAAAGAATAATAAATGTACATCATTGTCAATGTTCAAAAGGCGTCTGAAATTCCATTATCTCTCATAATCGACTGATCATAATTCCTTTTATAACCCACCCTTACACCGTCCCCAACCCCTAACGAGTCGTGTTACTTTTGTTTTATTCAATCTTATATTAATTCTGTAGGTTTCATATCAATGCCACATACATTTAATATTATCTACTTTATTTTGTAAATATAATTAATTAACTTTCACAAATCACTTACATTCTACCACATCACTTATTTTTCTCACTTAATTCAGTGTGGTTTAGCTAAGAGATTGCTCTTGCAACAAGAAGCCCACTACTGTAAACTTAATTTTCTAAACTTGCAGTATGGTTTGATAAATACATAAAAATAAAATACATATTTATATTGAAGTGATTAGGGGTAAGGAAATGCTATTATAATTTTTTTTATTTTAAAGTTTGGAGTAGATTATCTCGGAAATGTGAGACGTGTCATCTCTGTTCTCGGGTAAACATATCATAGTTAATAAGTTTACCAGTTCCAGTTAGATTTACCAGTATTTCTTTGAGTAGAGTTTTTGTTTTGCCGGAGAAAATATGTTAATAGCGTCTCATATCTAACGTATGATTTTAATAATTTATGTTTAAAGTAGATGAATGTTTCAACTATAAAAATGAGACATCTTGATACAATATAAAAATATTTTGTCATGTTAAATATTTGTAGTCTCCTTATATATGTTAGTTTTTTTTATAATACACTTTTTGAATTTTCCAAAAATATTTCTGGTAGAGGCTAAAATGTTATTAATTAAATAAGAAACTACGATAGCTTTAAATGACTTTTAGCGACTTAGAATTAAATTATACCAATTTTTCTCTAATATTACTCCATTATTTTCCTTTAAAATAAATTTATTTTTGAAGTAAACACTTAGACCCAAAACATGTATTATATATCTCTTATTTTCACCTTCACATTTAACAGAAGAGATATATTTAAGAACAAACACTTAGACTTACTTGTGATCGCTGTATCGTGTGAAAAAAGGAAACAGAAACAATCGAATTTAATAAAAAAAAATTGTACATAAACATGTTTGTCCCTTTTATAATCATTAATAATACTTCCATTTTATGACGAATCTTTATGTGTGAAACATAACTACGATCCATTTAACATACCAATCTAAAAAAAGTTTAATACCCCTGATTTTTTATTTATAGACCGTGGCACTAAAACACGGTTGGGCATAGCTTACTATATGTCCTATCGTAGACTTTTCGATCGTAGCAGATCAGTCAGCATCCTCTGAGACCGTCTACCGTTTTGGAAAAAAACAAAAAGAAGCCCATTTTCTTGCATATTGTGAGTTATCAAGACCAACTTCTATTTTAATGGAGATTTCAACATTACAGTGAAAGAAGAAATGTTTAATGTCTGGGACAGTGTTGGCTATGTGTTAAACATAGGTAACGATTAAAAACTAATGACTAAACCCTTTAATCGTGAATAATAACTAATAATTGTAAATTTCTTATCTAATTAATCTAATTTTATTCGTAATAATTAATTATAACTACAACAATATTTATCTTTAGGAGATTTGAGAAAACCCTTTTAAGGACATAAAAAAAATTCCAAAAATTGTGAAAATATACTATTGAATATAAAGAAAAAATAAAAAAATCAACTGCTTATTTATTTATAGTAGTGGATAGACGTAGGTAACATGGTAACAGTAGCATTACCAAAAGATTTAAGAAAAGTCACAATCTTCTCTTTATTATTAATTTTTTCATAAAGTTTAAATTACTCTTCACAATACCTTTTTTTTTAAACAATTCATGGGATAATTTGTTGGATTTTGAAATTCGGAAATGAAAATATTCTTTTGACAGGTCCATACCATGGCACGAGTTATATTCAAAAATACATTTATTAATGTTATAACTGAAAAATCTAATCGTATAATTGAAAAAATTGTATTAGTCTTGACTAAGTTATAAGTGAAAAATATAATCTTATAACTGAAAAAATTGTCTTAGTCTTGACTCAGTGATTTTAACTATTTTTTTAATCATGACTAATTTAGTCGACTAAAACTTTCATTTCATTAATCAATTGATTAAGAAAGTTATTCGAGTGAGGTCAACACTAGTCTTCCATCTTTTGTATGACATTTTCCCCCATTTATACGTTATTCTTATGGGTTTCGTATAAAGCAATTACTATGAATATTAAGATGGAAGCATTAAATAAAACGAACGGATTTTGAAATCCGTGCGAGCAAAAGCAATCACGGTCGGCGCGTCGCTGTGTGAAGACAGAACCGGTGTCATTTGAATAAATGTCAAATTCAAATTCGAATTCGAACGAGCCGGCGGTGGTTCTCACGGGCCGCTTCCTGTCCCCCGCCATGTGCGAGCCCACTTCCGTCATTCGGAGCCGAACATTTGATTTTTTGCATCCGATTTCGCTACCTGCCTGGTGTTTGCATACTAAACAAATATTGTGCGTTTGCATACTAAGCAAATAAGTTCTCGCATGACACGCGCGCTTATTATGTTGCTGTTACCGGTGTTACCAGATTATTTTTTGTTCTTTTTCAAACTACAATTTTTTTGTATTTATCTATCATTACATTCACACTATTCCCGAACAAAGTGGAGGAGGCAGAGGTGGAAAAGCTCCATGGCGTGCTTTAAGTGTCGATATTGCGTCTCGTGATCTCACTTCGTGGGTCACGGTGCGGGTCGCATAACGGACATCAACTCTAGTTTGGGGAGTGGTAGATTTATAATTTTAATGGGATATATAAAAAAGACTCGCTGGACGAGATTCGAATCAACGCTTTTTTAAGGGTCAGTAGCGGAATGGCAAAAAGAGAGCCCTTATAATTACGTGTACGTGTCACTGTATCGTAACTCTTTCAGTATGTTAGTCCGTAGTCACAGCGTCATAGCTCTTTCAGTCTATTAATCCTTATGTCACAGTATCACAGCTCCTTCATTCTGTTAGTCAGTATACCACAGATCATCATGTTTCTTTCAGTATGTTATTCTATATGTCACAGCATCATAGCTCTTTTAGTCTGTTAGTCCGTATGTCACAGGACAACGTGTTTCTTTCAGTCTGTTAGCTCGTATGTCACAGCATCCTCGCTCTTTAAATATGTGTCATTATAAAAAAATTGCTTCTTCAAAGCTTTCCAATAATTGCCGTGAAACGAGGAAAACCCAATTCGATAAATTTTAGCTTCCTTTGTAATTTGGTTTTAAACCCGTCAGATATTACGGTCGTGTATAATGTTTACTATTGTTATGGTTAAATCTTTTTAAATTATTAAATATTAAAATTAAAATTTTTAAATTAAAATTTATATGAATAGTGTAAAAAGTATTAGCTGAAATTAATTGTTATAAGCATCAATTTCGTCAATAATTCGCTCGATCTTTATCAACGTTTTTTGATCAAGTGTCTTTTAAAGCTCCCTGGATCTTTTGATTGGAATGCACTGAGTTTTATTGTTATTGGAATATACTCACCTTTATTGAATTTTCTCACACTACGCAAAATAATTAAACAAATACGAGTATATTCAGAATTTAAAATTCAATCTGTTCATTGCACTGACCTCTATTATGCTAGTATGCTGGATTGGCTTTACCCAAAGTTGTAATGAAACAATTTGATTCTCCCCATTTTAGCGCTGATAGCGAAAGTCAACGTGACAAAATAAATCGATAAAAACTTCGATAGATTAAAGTTGTATATAGCCTATTAAATTTTTATAGATTCATTTATATAATTAATCTAATAACATGCCGATAATCAGGATCGATAATTGAATGTTTTCAGTAGGCAGGAATAAAGTATAAGATATATGTAAAAACACAATTAATATTGAAAAAGAGTTAATTGATTACAATCATTGTCGATCCCAAATTTTTCGTTTCAAAAAATTCGGTATATAAACACCTGTAATATGTAGCGAATATTTTTCACTAATATATGAAAGTGAATATTAAAATTATATGATTCCCACTACAAATATACCAAAGATTTAGATTGACCTTGTAAATCAGGAAACAATGTTCTTGTTTTATATACAAGATCCTTAAGTATTTCGCAGTTAATATCACGGGAACGTTTAATTCATTGGAGGTTGTTCACCTTTATTATTTTAACAAGCTTGGCGGAGTAATAACTACCAATAAACTTGCAGAAAGTACAGTTAAATCGCCTTTCTGTTTTTGAACAATGAGTTCTATACCACTTCTACTATTCAAAATGAAATCTTATGAACAGATTCACATGCTATTAAGCAATCGTCACACTTAATTTTCTTTCGATTCGCTCCAATGTTGAATCCTCCAACATATCCGAGACATTGTTTGAATGTCTTGTTCACGTTAGAGACCGATATCGCCCAAAATTAGTTTAAAAATGCACTCATTTCATCTTACGGTGATGGTAATTGTGCTTCTCATAGTGTTTTTATTTTACTTTCAAATAGCGACGCCGAGAGGCAAGTGTAACGTTTTTCTTTTAATACAATAATAATCGTAAGCAAACAATTTTTTTTATTACATTTATATTAATTAACAAAATAATATAAAATATCGAATCGAATACAAAACAATGTAATATGATCGTGTATCGATACAATAAATTGTGATATGATGTGGAAAATTTTGGACATCTCTAATTAAAGGCCAAATTTAGTTCCCGGGACGTTCGTTCATGGCGGCGCTTGAAGGAGGCAAAAAAGTATCTGTCATTTTATATGGTATACAGTCCAGAGTGCTTGTATAATAGAGGTCAGTGGTTTATTGATTTCAAAGTTTATTAAATTAGAAATAATTTATATAATTATTAACTCGGGTTTTTTTAACCCAAAAACTATAATATAACCTAAGCGAAACTAACATAAACTCTGAATCCAACTTACAAGAAAATAAGAAACAAACACGATACAGAAGTGATTTCTCCATATTTCTTATCTATTTATAGCTATGATATTCTCCAATCAAGATGAGGCGACTTCAGCTTGTCGAGGTGAATTTATTTTAAAAGTTTAATTTTGCTCTGGTACAAACCAATTTCCTGTAATGGTTCAATAATTTTCGATAAATATTACCATAGACCTAATGTCTATTCAATTTCAAGAGAGAATCTTTGTAAACAAACAAATATCACAGTTTAAATATGGTTGGCCCGAATATATAGTCGTCAGCTGACTATTTATAAAACTCATTGTATTATAACTCAAAGTATTATTAAGCTATATACATAATTAATCAAAACATTAACTTCAGAAAGTTACACCATAAATAACGTTATAAATACAAGTATTACAACATTATTTTACTGATACGAATTGTAAAATTTCTATTGTAAAAATAGACAACCCTCCATTTTTATTGCGAAATTATCAGTCGTTTTAAACATTTCGTGAAAATAATCGAAATTTCGACGCTGAAAAAGCCTAGAGCATATATGCTATTCATTAATTTTATAAGGTGTTAGAGTGAGATAGCTACAATGTGTCAGCTTACGCTTCTATATTTCCAGATTTGATTGCATGATACACATATATACTTATGTTATATTTGGTGTACAGATATTTAAACAAACATTGCGACATATTATTTTATTTTCAAATAAGTGTTGGTACTACAATGTTTTCCATTGTAGCCTACATATTGTATACGTACTTCAGGATAATGTTTTTATAATAGCTGAGCTTTTACTCTTATTTCGATATATATTGTCAATGATTATTCTTAATGTTTGGCATATTTATTTCAAAACCATTAATAAAAAGGCATTATTTATACGCGCTTCGCATTATACATATAGCCCCTGTCTAAGAGGCTAAGGGTTCGACTCCGGACCGGGTGTTTCCAACATTAATAAATTATTTGTTATTTGTCTAATTGTGATTTATTTATTATACGTTGAGTTTGGCCAAGAGGTATAGTTAAATAGACAGCCACAACCCATCATGTTTAGCCATAGAAAAATGCACTCGTAAGGAAAATTTATTTTATAGGAGCAATTGTATACGCTAATTACGCCGTATGCCGAGAAGTGGCCGGGGGCCGAAATGCAGCCGTGATTTTATTTATACGTGTTGTAGTGCATTCGCAGTGATTCTTTATGACGCATTTTAATAGTCTTACAAAAAGAAAACTCATTATGTGCGGCATAGTGTACTAAGCGGAAAATAATGTAATAATTTAAATATTATTCTGAAAAGAAAACATATATCTACGTTTGTGTTTCGTACAAGTAGTTTAAAACATAATATGTGTATGTCGATGGCTGCGGAAAATGTAATGTTTACCTCATCTCAAAACCTTCGACAAATAATTAAATGTATATTTCATATCCACATACCTATATTCATTTTTATACTACTTTAATAATCTGAAAAACGTTTGAATAATATTAGAAAGAAAAGAAATGCAATTCCAATTTTTATTGAATATATTTGGCGTTAATATTGTAGAAATTCATTATTCACAATTAAATGAAACTACGTGATGTAGTATTATTTCTACTATCTTTAATTTCTTTACCACGACCTAGGTTTCGTTGTATTACAACATCTTCAGGTGGGATATTAGCAAAGATCTTCTAATCTTTCTAAATATAAGAGTCTTTGCTAATATCCCACCTGAAGATGTTGTAATACAACGAAACCTAGGTCGTGGTAAAGAAATTAAAGATAGTAGAAATAATACTACATCACGTAGTTTCATTTAATTGCCAATTTTTATGGTCAATACACCTCGAGGCTTAGTTAATAATATTATTTTAAAACCATACTTTCATCCGACTTTCATAAAACTATCAGTTTATGAGACAAAGATGCCGATTTGCGCTTATAAATTTTGTGGGATAATAAACTTTTATTCTCCATTCGGATATATTGGTAAAACTAAATTATTAATTTGTGTATTGAGGATAACCAATGCGGATCCGTATGATTCCGATATGATTCAGAGTTCAATTGGAATAATTTCCCGTCTAAAGTAATAATAGTTAAAAGTTTTTTAAACGTAACATTAAATAACGTTTACGTTAGTTTGTATAAGTACAAAAATAAGTAAACTGGTTTAGATGCGGAGGCACTCTTAACATCAAAGTAAATATCTGCATTATACTGTTACAGGTTTTTGAATGATGAACGCTAAAAAGTAAATCATATCCCGCAGATGAAACGTAATCATATCGCATTCACATATTTCCCATGTGCGTTTGTTTATTTCAACTAGTTCAAAGTTAATTTCATACTTCAATCAACTCAGCTTGGTCGAAGAGAACTTGAAAGGAATACTTTCGATTGGTATTGAAAGTAGTTAATGCAGATGATCGTACGATACAGAAAGAAAACATCATTAGAAAGGGATATGATTGAATGATTATACTACGAGTAATAATATAAACTAATATATAAAGATGTGAAGTTTGTTTGTTCGCGCTGGAACCACACGTACGATTTCAAAAATTATTTTTGAAGTTATACTTCTTTAGGAGCGTTATCAAAAAATGATGAGAGGGAAATTTTAAGATTCGTCACACAAAAGTTACAGTATGAAGTTGCAGCGGTTGCAGTCTCGAAACAAAAGCTATTGGCACCATCGTCGCCTCTGTTCACTGTTTTCATATTCATAGTATTTATCCACATGTTTCTAGTGTCTACATTCACACACGTGTTTTAGTATCAGCACATATATAAATCGCACTTGATTTATATATGTGCTGATAAATTATATTCAGTAGTGAATTAAATTCAATATTTTGATTAATATATTTACTATTCGTAAATATTAGTGAAAAAATTGTGTTTATAGACTTTTTCAAATGCTCCAATATAATTGAGGTTATCTATCCGTATGTATTATTTAATGATGCCAAAGAAGTATTTTTTTTATTAGGAATCCATGTTTGAAAGCATATAAGTCCATACATCATAATTCTACGGTTCATAGGGCCAAAGCAGTGATAGAAAATGTAACAGAAGTTAGGGATACTGCATCAGAAGTCGGAGAGACCTCTGTTATATTGCACTGACTAATCATAGTCGGAGTTATACCCCGAGTATCTCCACCGATATAACTTCGACCTCGACGACCGATATCTGGCGACGGAGCGGAGCGTTTAGTAACCGCGGGAGGAAGAGCAGCATAATTAAGATAATTCTACGTGGGTGGAACAGGGGGACACAGCTGTTGTTGCTATATAAAACAAGATACACTCTGTTGGTTTTATCATTTTTATTTTAAAAATGCCTGCGTCAACCTCAAATTGGACAATTCATGCAATATTTCTGTAACAGACGATGTCAGCTACTCGAATATTTTTAGCTGTTGTATAGTAGGAAAATTTTAATTATATTGAATTAAGAAGCGAAATAAAAAAGATTAAATGCAAAAATATATTGGGAATTGTTTTTTTATTTCGCCCTGACTTTTCTCCGCTCTCTCGCGCATACGCACACACACATACAAGCTCACGCACTGCCTCTTGTCTTTCACTTTGTAGCATTTCATTTTGAATTCCGCCTCAAATTTTTTTGACTGCTACAGAAGTTTCACTCAAAAATCTGTTCCAAATTCAAGAACTAAAAACATAAAATAATGGAAAATTTCAGAATATTTTAAAAATTTTGCATCACGCTATTTTGAAAACAAAATGGAATGTTTTCACTTGGGTTTTCAACTTTTTTAAAGTTTCGACCAATGTTTAAATACTATATTGTGTTGACGTATGATTTTTATAGTAACGTTTTGTGTCTGTCCCTGTTTAAGTTAATTTTACTTGAACGTGGCTTACGGGTTACAAAAATGACTTTATGCGGACCCTTTAAAAACTGAAGGAGAAACAGACAGACAAACAAGTGGGTAATGATGTAGGTTTCATTTGTTTGTCTCTTAAATTAAACGCGAATTATGAATATTACTAACAAGAACAGGTCTAAAACTTCTACCGTGTTTCTTGTTTGTGTGAATTGAATTCTGTGAGAGTAGTTGGAAACACTTTATGATGCAATGAGTGTGGGTGTTGGTGAAAGAAAAATCAGAACTTAAAACTAGAAGTTATGTTTTAAGCACATCCAGTGGAATTACTACTGAAATTATGTTAATATTATAAATCCGACAGTGAGGTTGTTCGTTCATCTATTTGTTCTGCCTTCATGTCTCAATTATTCGACCAATTTGCATGAAATTTTGGGTGTATATAGTCTGTGTCGTAGAGATATGTATAGGATAATACATTTATCCCAAAATGGAAGTAATTTTTTTGTAACTAAAAATATCATTTCGCTAGGGATAAGAGTGTGAATATAAGTAAGAGCGTGAAGGTGAGGACGTAATAATAAGAGAACGAATATAAGTTGTAGCGTGAACATAGCACATAATAACACATCACGGTAACATGTCATCCTACGGTTTCCTTCCGCAGGGCACGTATTTCTTCTTTTATCTCATTTCGTCGATTATGTGCATCTCAAACTACTTAGCCATTCCCAATACTAAAATCAAATTTTTTGACAAGCACATTTTCTTTTTAAATTTTAGCACAACTTTTTCCTTTTCCACGCGAGCGAAGACGGGGGTCAAGGCTAGCGTTCCATTTCACAGAGACCTAAGAAGGTGTATCTCGTTTGGGTTCATAAGTTATTAAAACAGGATAATGTCTATGTATTTATAATAAAACTCGATTTTTTGATGATATAGGCTAGATATCGATTTTGAGGTGCCTTTTTATTTGACATCATCCTTGTGAACTGAAATCAATAGAACATTGGTCTAATCCATAAGACTACGAATATGGTGACTAAGTCAACGTTTTGTCCATAGTCTTAATATACTATACGTGGCAACGATATAACAAAAATAAGGAAATCGGAACGTCAATCGGAAAATATTATAAAATGATCGGACCGACAATCGGAAAGGTTGATTTCGCATTTTATTGTTTCGTCGTTTTATAACAACTTTGAGTTTGTGTAATTTTTTTGAACTTTCGACGATTTCACGGAATTAAAATTTTTCCTAAGTAAAAACGGTCCAAGATCAAAATGCTAATGACGCCCGGTATCACGGTTGTGCTTTTGGTGATCAACTGCTCGCGGCCGCGGCGGCGCAGAGCGAGGCGCTCAGCACTGGCCGTTCGCCAGGCGCGCACGCCGAGTGACAGACAGCCGCGCCGCTCTATTTCGGGCGGCGTGGCCGCAGGACCGCCGCTCGCTCCTCTTCATACGTTTGTTGATGTGTTGTTTGCCCGCTTTGTTTGGTGGCACACGTTGGTGTTTGGGCTGCAGCATTTTAGGATTTCGTAGTCAAACATGGAACCCTTATGATTCCAACATGTTTATGGTCTGTCCGTCTGCCACCATTATAATTTCGTCAAGTCCATCCGTGTGTCCGACTGTCTGTCATACCCTCGTAGTTCTTACAGTTTAAGATATAAGCGCATGAAATTTTGCAATTATATGCTTCAGAAAAGATCTCAATTAATTGAATCAATTAGTTTCTGATGCGAAACATTTAATGACACGGTTGGATGTGAGTTAAAACGTTGTGATAGCACGTCGCGACGTGCCGTCACAACGGCCAGCTTCGCGTCTTGTTGGCTCTTTCCGAACTAATTCGGCCAGCTTCGCGTCTTGACAGCTCTTTCCTACTTAATTTGGTCAGCTTAGCGTATTGTCGGCTCTTTCCGACTTAATTCAGTCAACTTCGCGTGTTGTAGACTCTTTCCGGCTTAATTCGGTCAACTTTGCGTGTTGTAGACTCTTTCCGGCTTAATTCGGTCAACTTCCCATGTTGGCTCTTTCCAACTTAATTCGGCCAGCTTTGCATCTTCTCGGCACTTCCCGACTTAATTCGACCAGCTTTGCGTCTTAACGGCTGACAGTATTATAAAGTCAGAAATTTTCAATACATCATCAAGAAATATTTTTGTGATATAAATTATTTCATTAAATTAAAATAATAAAGTTAAATTAGTATTTTATTATTAACAACTATCTGAATATTTGTTTTTTCGTTTTCAGTTCGTTTGAATAAAAATGTTTTTATATAAAGCCGGGCTCTCCATGATTAGATCGTTGTGTGGAGTCGTTAAAAAGGTCTTTTAAAATGAAATTAAGTTCCATTCACAACTTTTCATTAGACCTGTTTAGGAAATACGTACCTTCAAATCGTTTCCAACGTGCCCCCCTCCTCCCCCCTCCCCTAATTTCGGAAGAAGTACTGTAAAAATATGGAAAAAATCCCGTAAATAACTTTCAAATGAAATTATTTCGGTAAAATTAAAATCCCGCACGAATTTGGTTGTTTTTTTCTTATTTTACCAGTTTTAGCGAGCAGTGTGGATTTCGCCGGAAAACCGACTGTACCATTTAAATATGTTCTTAAAGAGAGAAAAGAAAGCGGAAGACAATCACATAGCGCAGGTACACCAAATTTAAATGTATGTACCCTATACGTATTGCTAAATAAAGTTTTGCTATATTGTTTACTATTATATAATCAACTTCTGATTGACAAAAATGTTGAATATGCTATAGGGTCCATGATGTTACGATGTAGTATTGACAATAAATTTGTAACAACTGGCAATATACTATATAAATAATATTTAAAACTGTTTGCGAGACTATAACTCCATTGGCTCTCTAAAACAGGCTCAAGAACCATTGTTGTTTGTCACGTAATATTCTATTAAATTTTGATACCAGCAGTTCTGTTACATTTCACTATAATATTTAAGACACTAATTTGCGCTCCATCACTTACTAATTGCCAACGAATATAGCATCACAGCTTTAACACGTAAATATAAAAATGTGCATCGGATACGCACCGGATATTAAGAAAAGTCGGCATTTATCAACGCGTCCTATAAATATCGTATGTGTTTACATGTTTAATAAAAAATAAGCCCGATGTATTTCTAAGACATGGATCTGTCCAGATTCCATTTGAATTCCCCGGAGCTAAACTGCTTAGAAACGCCGGGGAGCCAATAATGCGATCGTTACTCCAAATAGCTCTCGGCAAATAAAACCCACCGCTGTGCAAATAGACACATCTCGTCCTAATCTGCATCGACATTCCCCGAAAGCGCACTACTACGTACCGCAGCCGGCGTTGCCAACTCGGCCGAAATGCCGCTTCATAAATGATATCGATACGCTGGTTAGAAATTATTTTGCGACTTCACGATTAAAATTGAAAATATTGAGCTGTTTTGTGGGATTTCGCTCTTATATAGCATGAAACAATAAGAGATACTCCGTTTAGCTCATCATTATAATTGTCTTCATACAATGTTATGTCGATAGATAACTGAAGTGGAGTAAACCTCACATAGAATTAAGAATACAAAGTATTCTCAATTTCAGTAATTATGATGGAAACGATTCTCCAGCAGTATTAATGAACCATACAAATATAACTGTTATGAAGAAGGATTTATTTTTGGTATCTGGTATACAAATTAAAATACATTTTATTTTGTGCTTACGCACGACATATCAAACTCTACCGGTAATTAATAAGTGTTTATATCCAATTAATAATGACTCACAAAAATTTAATTTCGTGACTATAAACTGGATTAACTCAGAAAGAACCATCCATCCTGTCTTTGTTTCTCCTTTTACTGAGTACTAATTAAAAATTTCTAATCTCTGTAATCTTCCATTAATGTCCTCAATTCCTTTCAATCTCCAAATAAGCAAGTGAAATATCGAAAAATTTCAGCTACAGAAAACATTGTTATTCAGATATCATTAGAGACATATGATTCATAAAAAAGTCTACATAAATTAAACTGGTTAAAATCTCTAATTGAACTCCGAATCGAATTTTTTTTTCATATTTCTTATACAAAAAGTAAGTTTGAATTTATTAAACCTTTTCGATCATAACCTTTTCTACCAGACTTAAATTAACAACTACAGCAAGGCGTAAAATTCGTATCCTGGCATATCCGGTTACTGTTTACTACCCCTTATGCCCTTTTCCAAAAAATTGGAGACATGTAGTCTTTTGTGCACTTTTAGGTGCCTTAATTTTGCTGTAGGTTTAAATTATGTCAAAGAGTTAAAATTCGTTTGCAATCTCTACAGGTCTCTGAAATTTTCCAACTCTCGCACTGAGACCCACATGAACTAGTACGTAACACTCAAACAATGTAAGGGACCCTACCTAATATGATATACTACTCTGACTAATATAATAACTGCAAAAGTTTGTATGGATGAAAGTTTGTGACTTTACAACTCCGTAATTTCTTAATGGATCAACACGAATGGTAAATGAATAGATTATAACTTGTATTAATATATAGGCTGCTTTTTATCCTGACATCTTAAGTAATTTTTGAGGGCTAGCATCCATTTTTATGATGTTCACGTGGTATCATCCGTAAGGATAATTCTACAGGTTTGAGAATCACAAATTGTATCCCAAATTTTCAACTTGGAGTGTAGTTCTTGTGAGATAGCACACAAATTTTCCTTTTATAATCAGATCGCGATGTTATTACTTGACGTTAATGGAATTTGGAAAAATTGGAACAGTTAGAATTATGGTCTGAATTGGATTATAGGCGACGATATTACGCGAACGAAGTCGCCGGCAGAAGCTAGTAAAGAATAAATTTATGATCAATTTCTGACTTTGATCTATTTTGTAACTCTTTATTTTGTAGTACTGACTCATTAGTCAATACTCAAAATTCTAAGTAAACTTGTAGGTAATAAGTGTAAGTAGGTAGTTAGGCTAGGTGAAGTATTTTCCACTTGCAAAGATATGGTGCGATCTGCCTTATATTAGCAGAGACTGATAGACTTTACAGCACTGATTTGGCAACACTGAAAACGCCCAGATCAGTATACGCTCATAAGTTGCGTACGAGGGGCACGTCGTTCGCTCTGCCGAACAGGCCATTATTTATGATCAATTCGCGTTCGCCGCCTGCATCGCCAATGCGCTTAGATATAATGCCTTGCTTCTAAAGCAAGAGGCGGCTGCGACCTGTGTATACCTACAGAGTTCCGGACGTTATTAGCATTAATATTGTTATGCTTCTGATGCCATTTGTTTTGCGGTCTGCATCGTTCCGGCGATAAGTGTTAAGGGTACTACGCGAATTGGCTTTCCGCTGCCGAAATCTTTGAGACCGGGCCCTGTAATGAATTCTGAACATAAATGTTGTGGTGTGCCGCGAATTTGAAATGCGCAATTTGCATTATGCAACGCGTACGTGCTGTTTATTATTTTGTTGAACGTAATCGATTTGGGGACGGTGCGGACAGATTAAGTTTATAATAAATGCTAAGTTTACGGCGAGAAAACGCATAAATTATCAAGAGCAAGAATGGATTTTTTGCACTTTCAACAAAAGTGGGTGTCATGTGGGATCATTAGTGTACATGTGTGATATAGTATATTATCGTCTTTATTACTTTGTTAAGTATGAAGTAGATTAACAAGAACAAGACGGTGTACATGAAAACAGAATGGACAATAACCATGATAGAGTAATATATCCTCCAGGCTACGTCAGTTTCTTTTGTTCATATAAAGATCTTTATATATGTTAAAACGTTACCTTTTCCCACTTTGGAGAAATTCTGAAACATACTGTGTTTGCACTCTTATATAATTTTTGCTATTTTACGTTGTACCATCTTCACCTATTTGCTATCTTACGGTGTACCACCTCCATCTATTCGCTAACTCACGTATCATCTTAATCTGTTTGCTTTCATACGGTTTACTATCTTCATCTGTTTGCTAGCCTACCGTGTATTATCTTAATCACTTTGCTATCTTACGTCATACCATCGTCATCTGTTTGCTATCTTAAGGCGTATCATCTTCATCTGTTTGATATCTTATATTGTAACATCTTCACCTATTTGTCAGACAAACCTGTCCATTGTTCATTCGTTCTATGTCTAAAAAAATATTAATTAATCTACGCATTTAAAAAAAGGATAAATGTAAGAAAGTGTGTACATTGAAAATATTTTCGAAAACAAAATTGAATCACTTCGTCCAATTCACTTCGTATTATTCTATTGTATAAAACCTATTTTTTAAATATTTTGTATTGCTTTTTTCTATCCCTAATCAGACTGAAGATGTGTTAAAAACTGTCAGTGTGTTGACATAATTTTTAAATATTTTGTATTGCTTTTTTCTATCCCTAATCCGACTGAAGATGTGTTAAAAACTGTCAGTGTGTTGACATAATTCGCTCTATCCAAATCAGTCTGTACATTACTCTTTTTTGTGGGTCTCATCCTTTTCCGTTTCTGTGGGTCTCATCCTTTTCCGTTTCCTTTTTTGTGGGTCTCATCCTTTTCCGTTTTCGTGTACTATTTCGCTTTCATGTACTGTAAAAAACTATTCTTTATCATTTTTTCTAACGCCATTTGCAAAAGTTACTTCCCTTTTCTATTTTCGATGTATTTTGATAATATAAGTTTTATTTATTACATAAAACTGATAGCTTTCGCTGCCGAGACGTATCAGATTATCTGAGTATACTTTCATGATAATGTTGTTTGCACACGAACAGTCAAGTTTTTACAATCGTCCTGTCCACGAAATAAAAAGTTTTACTAACGTGTTTCCTAATTTTGTGCTTAATTACTAACTTTAAAAAATCTAAATTCCCTAATTCCTTTATTTTGTATTTGTAAATCAAAGTGTGGTGTTCTTTATATTCAACTTTTTATTTTAATTTTTATAGCATTGTAAACTGCACGGTTCTTCCCATAGTTGATAAAGCCTTGTGACTCAACTAATATTATAAATTTCGTTTAATACCAAGATATTTTGTTAATAATCCTTTCCGACCGAAGGTTTTACTTCCTTGAAATGTTCCGTTCATATTTTATACAATCGATATTAGACTATTTCCATCGACATTATTTTGTCGCATACTATTTTTTTCTTATATATGTGGAGTTATCTAAGACCTTCAAAAAAGACTAATGTACAGACCGATTTGAATAGAGCGAATTATGCCATCACACTGACAGTTTTTAACACATCTTCAGCCTGGTTTCTTTAGTAAATTGTAGTATATGTATTTAGTAGTTCTAATCATGGAATAAATTAAACAGCATTTCTTGACAATTAAATTGAGATTTTTAACCTTTAAGCAAAAATAATCTATATATAAAGGAATTAAAATAAGTAATGTGTAGTAACTAATGACATAAGGTAGAGTAAGTGTAAGTGTGTCTGATATGAGGTGTCTCAAAAACTACTGAACGGATTTGGATACAGTTTTCCTCGGATGAAATAGCCGAACGTTCTTTTAGGTCGGTTATAATATTTAAAACTTAATGCGGTTATTGGAATGCAGAGCTGTATAAAATGTGTGTGTTTATCTAAAATACTAGAGTTATTTGGTTGATTTGGAAGAAATTAATTTTTTAATAAGTGGGAAATACCTCAAGCATTATTAACTATAAAGGATTTCGGCCTTCAGCGTTAAAAAAACCCCATGCCGAATTGGAAAAGGAACTCTCAGCCGTACATTTAATCCATTTAATAAAGGTAATATTGTCGAGTTTTGATTTATTATTGAATGATTGGTAATTTAATAATAAAAAATATTTAAATGGACGAAAAATAATGAAATCTTTATTTTAAAAATACATCTTACAAAAATTTTAGTATTTTGTTACTGTAGTTCACCTTAATTTAGTATGTGGTTTAAAATGTTTTAAAATAAAATTTTCTTATTTGTAACAATTTTTATTGTTTTTTTTAATCATATTTTATTTCTTTCCTTTTTATTTTCCTATAATTTATTCACAATTCGTTTAAATTTTTCACACAATTGCCATAAAACACTTTAATCATAAATGACTTGTTAAATTGTATAAACATATTTAGTAATTCTATTTATTTTCCCTCATTTTAACTTCCGCATCCTTTATTTAGCAATTAGTTTAAAATTATTCTTAAATGTTTTAAAATTTGTTTTATGTATAAGTAAGATTTATTAATAACACTCTGTGGTTTAATTGTGTTTAGTTAAATTGTCTGTTATTATATTTGAGTTAGTTAAATTGTCGGTTACGAAATCGGTTAAGAACACATAACAAGAGTTAGGAAGTAATTAAATTATTTCATAAAGGTTTATTAATAACACTCTGTGGATTAATTGTGTTTAGTTAAATTGTCTGTTATTATATTTGAGTTAGTTAAATTGTCGGTTACGAAATCGGTTAAGAACACATAACAAGAATTAGGAAGTATTTAAAAAATCTTATAAAGAGAAATTATAGTAAAAGTATAGCTCAGTAATATATCTATACTCTGCTTCATGTGAATGGACTGTAATGAAATAGTATAACATAAATGACAGTTGTAGCCGACCTATGATACGCATTTGAAATTCCTAGTGTGATGCAATATGAAACCAATATAAAAATATGAAACCAATATATTTTCTAGATATGTTATCAGCCACGCAATATAGAAATATGGGGGATATTACCACGAAACTTAGCCGCGAAGCAAATCGAGTCAGTCACCTAAGTCGGCACGGAGGCGTTTCGTAGACCGTAACACAGTAAGTTGATGGGAGCACACGCGCGAGTCTTGCTCATAATTGAACATTAACTCACTTTGAACTATAAGCTGCCCGCCGAGTTCCACTCGACAACGGCGCCGTTGTCACGTTGTGGCCGTATGCTATTCGCGCTACAAACATTTCCGTCAACAGAAAATAGTTTCATGTCGTCGAAAATAACAAACAACGTTCACTTCTCTGCAGATTTGAACCTTGGCTCGCTCTCGGAGGAGCGAAATAAGGGTGATGTAAAAACGGGAAAACGCGTGTCGGAACGTGCGAACGTAGAACTTCGTAGTTGTCTATATATCTAAAAATTGTTGATGTAATTATTAGTATCTAGAATTTTTTTAAGTTTTTCGGGGCTGCAGCTAAAAAATTAACCCTGTTCATCACTTGATGGGATGAGCAAAGAAATCTATTCACCCCATTTTATTTGTATCGGGAAGTACTTTTAAAATATCATATTTTGCTACATATTCATTCAAATTTCAAACATCTAAATGCAAGAGATTAAACACTTAGGTCTAAGGTTATAGCAACTGTCAGATTGTGACAGATAGACGAACGGACAGATATAAAAAAGTTTTAACTTTTTCCGTCTTCAAATTTCGGAAAAAGAAACGTGAAAAGATGTTCCAGTCTCGCGAAGGGGGCTTTTGCCAAATATCATTATCTACACGATCGAAAGCTTTCTTGTTGCTATGATTTAGAAAAATATTTTGCCATCCGAAATGATCGGAATCTATTTTTACCGACTTCAAACTAAGATTTATCAGTTTTAGAAGATTTTAGGAGTCTACGTATTAAATTCATCCTTCGTAGAGCCTAAACTATTTAACAAATGAGAACCACTGATACCAGTACCTATTAGTAAAATATTTAAAATAAATCTATTACTAATGTCTTTCGTTATGTCGCAATAAAAATGTATTGTTGAGTTTATACTAGCGACCTGCCCCGAGTGTTCGAACGGGGGTTCATTGTAGATTGGACTAAGATAATGTCTAAATATTTCTTTATACTCCACATTACTTACCCCCAGGTGCCAAAATGACCCGTCGAAAAACTTCATATAGGTACAATTAATTTAATTAATTAACATTTTTTGATAGGTATTTTTTCTTCCATCAACGTAGTCCTACGCCTTTTTTAATCATATTGGGAAACTATACGCTATAATATTGCGGAAGTTGTATGTCAAATGGATTCGTTTTCTTCTTCTAGTAGTCTGTCCAACTAGTGAAGGTTGGTAGTCAGCTCTGCGTACTTGGTCTTGTCCTTAGCAAGTACTTCAACGGCATTCGTATTTCCTGTCCATTCTCGGATGTTGCACAACCGTAGCTTTCTTCTACAACCGGCTTTCCTTCTACTAGCAACTTTTCCCATCATAATTAGTTGCAAGAGTTCGTATATTTTATGCTTCAGCATATGCCCTAGACATGCAACTTTATGTCTTTTGATGGTTTGTAAAACTTGCCTTTCTGGTCGACAAGTTGACCAGATAGAATCTCCTCATTAGTGACTTTCTGAGTCCAAGATGTGAATAGTTGAATTAGTAAGTGTTTACATGACTCCCTGAAAAGCAAACAAGCAAAACTTTCCTTTTTATGATATTAATAGGATTTGTGTAGTTGAGCCATAAAGTACTAATCATAGCAGCACAGCACACCCACCGCCATGCGACAAATGTACCCAATTTTAATTTTGTACAAGAGCTATGAGTTATTTGATCGAGCATTTTGGTTAGATTAAATAAATATTATAAAAACAGCTGTGACAGACAGAAGGACATCCACGTGAGTGATCTTTTAACGGCGGAATCCTTTTTCATTGTGCTTTTTATGTAAACTACCAAAAATTATGAGGTCAGAAAAAGTATATATTAAAAAAACAATATTTAAAAAACTACCAAATTTTATGCAGATCGAGCCCTTGGTTTAAGCAATAGACTACCGGACACACAGACACGCACCTGTTTTAATTTCTTGTTTTTTATACATGTCGGTTTCCATTAAAGTCTTAAATTGGAATTTTTGGACTATTACAATGGCTTCCCTCATTCCTTACATCGCTCGAAAATAAAACATTAAAACACTGAATATGGTCACACTGCAAGTTTTATAGTTTGTAGTTTTCGTTGCTATGTACGCGCATTACAAGCTGCAAGGTACAAGTGAATGTATTGAAACAATAGCAACGCATAGGAAATTAATTATGGGTGGGCCGTTTGTTTAACGACGCGACACGGGCCTGTGCGAACGTTAACCAACTTCGTTCTTGAAACTGGAAGACTGTTGTCAATTTGTCTACATGCGAGTGCAGCAGGTTTTGTGTATTTCACTATTTGTGCTTTCAGACCCGGCCTTTGTTTAACTATAATGAAATTTCAACGAATTTGCTGATGGCAGAAACTTTCACCACTAATCATGCCAGAAATATCAGCCAGATACCAGAAATAGAAAAATGGGTTGTTTGAAAGTTTATATGTATATTTGCAATTTATAAATAGACAAAATATCGCCCGATGCTAGAAATGACAATCTGACAAGTCGTTTTCAAATTTGGTTGAAAAATATTTCGTTGGTAGTTGCACACTGCTTATATTGATTTGAAATAGGGTCTAATTTCCAAAAAAAAAACAATAGCAACAAATTTTTTACTTTAATTTTTTTTATTTAATCCCGGGCCTGATTTTACATATTAAAACATAGTAAAAAATTGCAATTTTTTGCAAAGTTGCAAAAAATTCACAAAAACTGATCCGCCGCCCTTATGTAGTGTCTTTGATAATTTGTTTTATATCATAAATCCCAATTTCAAAGTACAAGATGACGAGGAGTGAAAAAGATTGTAACAAATTTTAATAACTCACTGAGTAGGTTTAAATTTAACATTTAGACAAAGACGGCAATGTTGAATTGTGACGTCATTTTTAGTAATTCTCATTGTATTCTACAAGAGCGAACGAGGCAGGGAGATTTCGTAACTCTATGCCTACCATTAAATTTAAAAGTTCGTAAGTCGTTTAATATTTCATCAGTTTATACAGAATTAAATTTTGGTAAGTGACCGAATTTTAAAGAACGATTAAGAATCGGCAACTAAATAAAAAAATTAAGAAAAAAAATTTTTTTTTTGTCATTACCTTACAATATTGCTATAATTAAATGCGGGATTGTATGGAAAAGGTAAAAAGTTACATGTTTTTCTTTTTTTTTCATTTTTCTTAAAATTCGGCCACGGAACAAAAGTTATTCCTGTCCATTCTCGGATGTTGCACAACTGTAGCTTTCTTCTACAACCGGCTCTCCTTCTACTAGCAACTTTTCCCATCATAATTAGTTGCAAGAGCTCGTATATTTCATGCTTCAGCATATGCCCTAGATATGCAACTTTACGTCTTTTGATGGTTTGTAAAACTTGCCTTTCTGGTCTACAAGTTGACCAGATAGAATCTCCCCATTAGTGACTTTCTGAGTCCAAGATGTGAATAGTTGAATTAGTAAGTGTTTATATGACTCCCTGAAAAGCAAACAAGCAAAACTTTCCTTTTTATGATATTAATAGGATTTGTATAGTTGAGCTATAAAGTACTAATCATAGCAGCACAGCACACCCACCGCCATGCGACAAATGTACCCAATTTTAGTTTTGTACAAGAGCTATGAGTT
>JAYKKI010000002.1:42267500-42395000 GCA_039881145.1 Druceiella hillmani | reverse complement strand
AATAATTAAGTTCCATAATCAAATTCAGCTAATTATTTTGGTTGAGCACATGTTGTACACAAACGTAGTCTATCGAGTAGAACACAAACGAAGGGGACACAAGTGTTTCCATCTCTACGCTTTAAAGGAGTAAGCTTTCTTATAATGACATCATAGTTATCGTAGTCTGATCAAAGCAAATAAATGTATTTTACATTATTATGACACTTTAAAGGAGTAACTTTTCTTATAATGGCATTATAATTATCGTAGTCTGATCAAAGCAAATAACTGTACTTTACATTATTATGACACTTTAAAGGAGTAAGTTTTCTTATAATGACATCATAGTTATCGTAGTCTGATCAAAGCAAATAAATGTATTTTACATTATTATGACACTTTAAAGGAGTAAATTTTCTTATAATGGCATTATAATTATCGTAGTCTGATCAAAGCAAATAAATGTATTTTACATTATTATGACACTTTAAAGGAGTAACTTTTCTTATAATGGCATTATAATTATCGTAGTCTGATCAAAGCAAATAACTGTACTTTACATTATTATGACACTTTAAAGGAGTAAGTTTTCTTATAATGACATCATAGGAATCGTAGTCTGATCAAAGCAAATAAATGTATTTTACATTATTACGACAATTTAAAGGAGTAAGTTTTCTTATAATGGCATTATAATTATCGTAGTCTGATCAAAGCAAATAAATGTATTTTACATTATTATGACACTTTAAAGGAGTAAGTTTTCTTATAATGACATCATAGTTATCGTGGTCTGATCAAAGCAAATAAATGTATTTTACATTATTATGACACTTTAAAGGAGTAAATTTTCTTATAATGGCATTATAATTATCGTAGTCTGATCAAAGCAAATAAATGTATTTTACATTATTATGACACTTTAAAGGAGTAAGTTTTCTTATAATGTCATTATAATTATCGTAGTCTGATCAAAGCAAATAAATGTATTTTACATTATTACGACAATTTAAAGGAGTAAGTTTTCTTATAAAGGCATTATAATTATCGTAGTCTGATCAAAGCAAATAAATGTATTTTACATTATTATGACACTTTTTAATCGTTGATTGACTAAGTATTCGATTGTCGCACCACTAACTGATATGTGAAAAATCAAATCTTGTAGAAATTTTATTTGTAAACAAGTTGAATTATTGAAAAGAAATATAATTCTCCTACACGCAGACCACCGGATAACTTTACATTAATTATATTATACCATTTTTACTTGAATGTTTGACTAATTCGCACAGTTGAAATTAATTTTTCCTAAATTAATAAAGAAAATATATTTGAAATAAATTGTTAAATGGTTATCTATCTTATTTCGAACAGTGAAAAAACATAGATACTAACTTGAGTTAACACTTTCAATTCTGATATTAAACCGCGGAAAACTCAAATGAAGTTTAGTAAAAGTGAGTTTTTTTATTGGTTTCTTACATATTGAATTGAAAGAAAATTCATGCTAAACCTTGTTTCAGATAGAAACGAGGTCCGCTCGCGATTTAAATTATAAGCAAATTGGCGTACTTACCAAAATTGTTTCCACACGATTTATACTTTGTTTTTTGAACCTGATTTTCATTATTTATATCTTAGTACTCAATATACAAATAGAAAGACAAATTGTCAAATAAATACAGTTATAAAATCATTTTTAAAACTGCATTTACTAAATGCTAGCAAACCTTTATATACCAAATATATGTTTTTCCAAGTACCCTATGATATAACAAAAGAAAAGCTGTGAAAAATTCAGTCTCCCTGAAATAAACAAGCGACTAAATGGATGTTATCATATGATGACTTTAGTAGGAAAACTGTTAACTACTATAGAAACTGTATAAAATCGACTAAACAGTTCGTGCAGTATATTATAATTTTAATCGATATAAATGTCACGATTACTGTTGTCGTAATCGAATATTATTCAACGTTTTCGTTGAGTTCCATTTTTTTTACATACTTTCTAAAATTAAAATCGTGTATTTAATCTGAATTCTAAACTATATGTTAGTTATAGATATAACTAACATCTAGATCAACATTTTCGTTAAATGAGAATTTAGATTACGTCAGTTCAATTTGATCTAACATAAGTCCAAAAAATAACGACTGGGGTATAAATCGCAACGGTAAGCATTCTCTCAATATAAGTAATTAACGTTAACCTAATAGTTTGTATGTATCTTTAGTATAAATTGATTTGATGTAAATGAACCGTGTACAGTTTACTAAGGCAATAAAGTATTGTTATAATAAGAGGTATTCTTTTATTTCATTTCACTTAATTTAGAAAATATTATCACGTTTCAACATTAAACTTTTTGGATGCAGTTGAATACAGCAACAAATTACAACAGTTGAATGAAAATATGCTATGAAAACTTAGGAAAATTTCTTTCAATAGTTTATTTAAATTTTATAACATCATGAATGCGGAATCCGAATATGATTTATTTGCATGTTTGATATAGAACTACCTTTTCCAGCATTAGACGGGTTCACAGAGACGATTGAGAATTGTCATATATTTCATTAACATTTTCTGCTAATTTTAATACCCTGAGTCACCTATATGAATAACAGAAAAAATTGTTTTAGATTATCTAATCAATCAATTCTTTGCAGTAGTTTTTAAAAAGTTTTTAAATAGTTTCTTGAGTGATAGAAAAAAATAATTTAGGAAAGATTAAATATATGGAATATGACAAATATATGTTTAATGATCTGGATGTGATCTTAAAGTGTCGTACAGGTTCATTAGATTTACTTTGTGAATGTGAAAAAAAAATCGAGAGAAATGATATTGGAGAAGAAAGCTTAATAGATCCAACTAACCTAAAATTGTACCCGACTTTATATTTCAGTTTCGATTAATAAAACACTCTGTACCTTACTAAAAAAATGGGTGTGCTTAGTAGGTTTCCGTACAATTGTTTGTTAATAAGACCAAAAGATGGCGCTTCTTTAAGCGTCGCTCTTATATGTATGCGTGCAAGTTATTGGCTAGTAGGGCCAAAAGATGGCGTTAAGGTCTTATTAATAAGGAAATAATATTGAGCGTCACACGGCTGTTTTAGTCTCAGGCATGGCGGCCCATCTACATTTTTTTTCTAAATCTCTTATATAAAGTAAAATTTCCGTTTAAAAAAATATTGTTTTAGATGGCGTTAAGGTCGTATTAATAAGGAAATAATATTGAGCGTCACACGGCTGTTTTAGTCTCAGGCATGGCGGCCCATCTACATTTTTTTCTAAATCTCTTATATAAAGTAAAATTTCCGTTTAAAAAAAATATTGTTTTAGATTATCTAATTAAGTTTCACTGCTTCGAATTAACCCTATTCAAGTTGTCAGTAGTTTTGAAAAATAGGTTGTTCTTTATCTCTTGAGTGATAGAAAAAAAATTCAGGAATAATTGAATATATGGAATATGTCTGATAATGATCTGAAGGTGATCTTAAAGTGTCGTATAAGTTCACTGGGTTGCTTTGTGAATGCGAAAAACAATTGAGAGAAAAGACATTGGAGGATCAAGCTTACTAGATCCAACTAACCTAAAATTTTACCCAACTTTACATTTCAGTTTCGATTAATAAAATACTTTGTATCTTGCTTAAAAAATTGGCGTGTGGTAGTAGTTGTGTGATCTACGATTAATTCCAAACACCAGCCTCTCGAGGCAAAATCATATTTAGAACAATTCAAATATCGAATGACGCCGAACACAACCATAAACAAATAAGCACAATGTCTTCATGTGTCTATACTTATAATGGATACATCAACAAATACCATACCACCATAAAATATCGATATGACCATAGACACGAAAACGCACAATAAAGCAATGACAGATGTTTAGGACGATAATACAAGGACGTGTCAAAAGGACGGAGCACGTCCCACGACTAGATGGCTTATTAAGTATGTAGGCTCACCGCTTAAGAGAGCTGGGCCCGACAATAGTTTAATGTACTCCCTCAATATTTGTTTCCCCTTGTAAACTATTTAATCATTAGGCAGTAGTATTATTCATTTATGATCTGCTGTTAGGGCCGATGTGTTTATTCAAGGTTAGTATATGAAGATCTATTCAGGAAGCGCTTTGATGATCGGCAGTTTAGAAATTCACGTTCAGGTTAATCGACCTCTTAATAGAGTCGGGGCGTACGGAACAGGAAATAAGGTCGATGGCAGAGTGTTTGCGTACGTTGCCGAAGAAGGAACGAGACTTAATTGTTGTTTACTATATTTTATTTAACGCTTTGATCGATCCGCCCGCGTAACGTACCAGCACCATAGTGTAATAATATTTATTATTGCTCTAAACAGGACATACTTCACCCGAATATGTATATTCAAACTGTGTTTTAAGGTTACATCATATTATATACGTTAATTTGTTATAAATCGTATCTATCTTTGAAATTTATAAATTAATGTAATGGTAGCGTGAGTTTAATAGTTTTTATTTTCTTAACCGCGCCTAATTATTTTCAATTTTGGCATAAATGACATACTTAGTTTATAATTAATTAGTAAAGCAGAGTTCATTAATATTCCTTCGCTACTCTATATTGTTTATGATTATTTAAATGTACACTATGATTTTAATGGAATACCTACGTTTTTCAATCTACACAGTGTTTTTATCTCCAGATTAATCGTTTGAAGAACCACAAAAAATACATTGATTTTTTGACACAAAAGCTATAAAAAAAGTCCTAAAAGTGTTTAACATTATGACATATTTATTGATAACATCCATCGAATGAAAGTTTATTTTGAATATCGAATGACACTTTCATAAATAAACAATTTTAATCTATTCCATTTTTTAATTTCTGTCAACGCCGCTATTTACTGATATGACCAACAATAATTTACCCTCAATACACGAATTCAGAATTTATCTCAAAAAATCATACCTCTACGCATCTATTATCTATTTTTCTTCTCTTTTTGCCCTTTAGCTTTCCTGCATAGTTCAGTACAATTTTATTTTATTTGTCAGACAAAATTTATTTTTTTATTCTTTCTAAAGGGCTTTTTGTTAGATTGCACAATCTCTTTCAGCCAACTACGTAAATGCTTATTTAATTATTTTACTATAGTTGACTAAACCTATTTATATTGCTGGTACTAGATTATGCCCGCAGCTTCGTTCACGTGCAACTTTGTTTTAATTTGATATAGCGTGGTATTTAAATTATTTATTAATAATGACCTCTGATAGTTTTGCACACCCCTCGCGAGCGTGCTTTATTGCGTGCCAACCCCGATTTTTGACGACAGAAGTAATCGTATTATCTGGGGTAATTTTACAAATGATCTACTTATAATAAAGCTTTGCAGAAAAGGAAGATCTTTCCTAAAAAAGTTAAATTTTTAAATTTTTTTAAATATTTATTATGATATAAATTTGCTTTTGATCAACATGCGTCCCCGTCCGTTGACCTGTACGTATGTACGTATGAGGACACAATACACAGATCGCAATTCTTGACCGATTTCGATGATTCTTTTTTCTATCTATTGGCTAATTACCAGAATTGATTCTCACAATAATTTGTCAAATAATTTAATTTTTACAAACAATTCTCTACAAAAAGCGCTCGGCGACTTTTCTCGGCCTGCGTTTTGTAATGGTCTTCTTGCCACTTTTCTCTGGCCCCTGTTGTTTGTACTTATAACTTTTTCTTATAATTGTTTATATAACAAACAATAAAAATACGGACTTTACACTTTTGTTTTTTTAATGTCATACGTGCATTTTTTGTCGTAATTTTCAACGTGGTTTATTTAATCCAAAAAATCAAAGATACGTCCTACTGGCTTTTCTGTATGTTATGCTATGTGAGAAGTATAACATAGCGTAAGACAAATGAGGCCGCTATCTAAAGATCTATCATTGTCTGAATTGACTCACAAATGTCACTATATATATATATATATATATATATATATATATATATATATATATACGTATACACACACACACACACATAAATATATATATATATATATATATATATATATATATATATATATAATCAATAACCTTATAATGTACATTAATATTATTTACAATACATCTTTCCACAATAAACTATAAATTGTAAACTGTCGTGTTTTATAAATGTAAGGAATAAGAAACAAATAAATAAATACAAAATATACATCAGTAATACAATTAACCTTATAATGTACATTAATATTATTTACAATACATCTTTCCACAATAAACTATAAATTGTAAACTGTCGTGTTTTATAAATGTAAGGAATAAGAAACAAATAAATAAATACAAAATATACATCAGTAATACAATTAATCTTATAATGTACATTAATATTATTTACAATACATCTTTCCACAATAAACTATAAATTGTAAACTGTCGTGTTTTATAAATGTAAGGAATAAGAAACAAATAAATAAATACAAAATATACACCAGTAATACAATTAACCTTATAATGTACATTAATATTATTTACAATACATCTTTCCACAACAAACTATAAATTGTAAACTGTCGTGTTTTATAAATGTAAGGAATAACAAACAAATAAATAAATACAAAATATACATCAGTGATACAATTAACCTTATAATGTACATTAATATTATTTACAATACATCTTTCCACAATAAACTATAAATTGTAAACTGTCGTGTTTTATAAATGTAAGGAATAAGAAATAAATAAATAAATACAAAATATACATCAGTAATACAATTAACCTTATAATGTACATTAATATTATTTACAATACATCTTTCCACAATAAACTTTAAATTGTAAACTGTCGTGTTTTATAAATGTAAGGAATAACAAACAAATAAATACAAAATATACATCAGTCATACAATTAACCTTATAATGTACATTAATATTATTTGCAATACATCTTTCCACAATAAACTATAAATTGTAAACTGTCGTGTTTTATAAATGTAAGGAATAAGAAACAAATAAATAAATACAAAATATACATCAGTAATACAATTAACCTTATAATGTACATTAATATTATTTACAATACATCTTTCCACAATAAACTATAAATTGTAAACTGTCGTGTTTTATAAATGTAAGGAATAAGAAACAAATAAATAAATACAAAATATACATCAGTAATACAATTAATCTTATAATGTACATTAATATTATTTACAATACATCTTTCCACAATAAACTATAAATTGTAAACTGTCGTGTTTTATAAATGTAAGGAATAAGAAACAAATAAATAAATACAAAATATACACCAGTAATACAATTAACCTTATAATGTACATTAATATTATTTACAATACATCTTTCCACAACAAACTATAAATTGTAAACTGTCGTGTTTTATAAATGTAAGGAATAACAAACAAATAAATAAATACAAAATATACATCAGTGATACAATTAACCTTATAATGTACATTAATATTATTTACAATACATCTTTCCACAATAAACTATAAATTGTAAACTGTCGTGTTTTATAAATGTAAGGAATAAGAAATAAATAAATAAATACAAAATATACATCAGTAATACAATTAACCTTATAATGTACATTAATATTATTTACAATACATCTTTCCACAATAAACTATAAATTGTAAACTGTCGTGTTTTATAAATGTAAGGAATAACAAACAAATAAATACAAAATATACATCAGTGATACAATTAACCTTATAATGTACATTAATATTATTTGCAATACATCTTTCCACAATAAACTATAAATTGTAAACTGTCGTGTTTTATAAATGTAAGGAATAAGAAACAAATAAATAAATACAAAATATACATCAGTAATACAATTAACCTTATAATGTACATTAATATTATTTACAATACATCTTTCAACAATAAACTATAAATTGTAAACTGTCGTGTTTTATAAATGTAAGGAATAAGAAACAAATAAATAAATACAAAATATACATCAGTAATACAATTAACCTTATAATGTACATTAATATTATTTACAATACATCTTTCCACAATAAACTATAAATTGTAAACTGTCGTATTTTATAAATGTAAGGAATAAGAAACAAATAAATAAATACAAAATATACATCAGTAATACAATTAACCTTGTAATGTACATTAATATTATTTACAACACATCTTTCCAGAATAAACTATAAATTGTAAACTGTCGTGTTTTATAAATATAAGGAATAAGAAACAAATAAATAAATACAAAATATACATCAGTAATACAATTAACCTTATAATGTACATTAATATTATTTACAATACATCTTTCCACAATAAACTATAAATTGTAAACTGTCGTGTTTTATAAATGTAAGGAATAACAAACAAATAAATACAAAATATACATCAGTGATACAATTAACCTTATAATGTACATTAATATTATTTGCAATACATCTTTCCACAATAAACTATAAATTGTAAACTGTCGTGTTTTATAAATGTAAGGAATAAGAAACAAATAAATAAATACAAAATATACATCAGTAATACAATTAACCTTATAATGTACATTAATATTATTTACAATACATCTTTCCACAATAAACTATAAATTGTAAACTGTCGTATTTTATAAATGTAAGGAATAAGAAACAAATAAATAAATACAAAATATACATCAGTAATACAATTAACCTTGTAATGTACATTAATATTATTTACAACACATCTTTCCAGAATAAACTATAAATTGTAAACTGTCGTGTTTTATAAATATAAGGAATAAGAAACAAATAAATAAATACAAAATATACATCAGTAATACAATTAACCTTATAATGTACATTAATATTATTTACAATATATCTTTCCACAATAAACTATAAATTGTAAACTGTCGTGTTTTATAAATGTAAGCAATAAGAAACAAATAAATAAATACAAAATATACATCAGTAATACAATTAAACTTATAATGTACATTAATATTATTTACAATACATCTTTCCACAATAAACTATAAATTGTAAACTGTCGTGTTTTATAAATGTAAGGAATAACAAACAAATAAATAAATACAAAATATACATCAGTGATACAATTGACCTTATAATGTACATTAATATTATTTACAATACATCTTTCCACAATAAACTATAAATTGTAAACTGTCGTGTTTTATAAATGTAAGGAATAACAAACAAATAAATAAATACAAAATATACATCAGTGATACAATTAACCTTATAATGTACATTAATATTATTTACAATACATCTTTCCACAATAAACTATAAATTGTAAACTGTCGTGTTTTATAAATGTAAGGAATAAGAAACAAATAAGTAAATACAAAATATACACCAGTAATACAATTAACCTTATATTGTACATTAATATTATTTACAATACATCTTTCCACAATTAACTATAAATTGTAAACTGTCGTGTTTTATAAATGTAAGGAATAAGAAACAAATAAATAAATACAAAATATACATCAGTAATACAATTAACCTTATAATGTACATTAATATTATTTACAATACATCTTTCCACAATAAACTATAAATTGCAAACTGTCGTGTTTTATAAATGTAAGGAATAAGAAACAAATAAATATATACAAAATATACATCAGTAATACAATTAACCTTATAATGTACATTAATATTATTTACAATACATCTTTACACAATAAACTATAAATTGTAAACTGTCATGTTTTATAAATGTAAGGAATAAGAAACAAATAAATAAATACAAAATATACATCAGTAATACAATTAACCTTATAATGTACATTAATATTATTTACAATACGTCTTTCCACAATAAACTAAAAATTGTAAACTGTCATGTTTTATAAATGTAAGGAATAAGAAACAAATAAATAAATACAAAATATACACCAGTAATACAATTAACCTTATAATGTACATTAATATTATTTACAATACATCTTTCCACAATAAACTATAAATTGTAAACTGTCGTGTTTTATAAATGTAAGGAATAAGAAACAAATAAATAAATACAAAATATACACCAGTAATACAATTAACCTTATAATGTACATTAATATTATTTACAATACATCTTTCCACAATAAACTATAAATTGTAAAGTGTCGTGTTTTATAAATGTAAGGAATAAGAAACAAATAAATAAATACAAAATATACACCAGTAATACAATTTGATAAAAGATTAATAAAAGACGTTAGGTCAAAGACGTTATGTCTCTAGATCAAAATGCATACAAGGAAGCTAGACATAAGAAACCCGGAAAGTCGGAGAAATGCAGAGAAAACGCGTATAAAAGCTGGAAGAATATGGAGGGTATATCTAACTGGACAACTACGCAAACGATCGATAACCAGATGATGTTAAATACTGTTAACTAATTCAACAAATGAAAAAATACACTGCACAAGATCGTTTAACATACTTTGAAATATGCACTTAACATTGATATTTGATTCAAGGTTACTTCTTCGCCCTTTTTTATCTCTTAGAGATATAAGATCGTGTACAAAATCCATCTTCTGAACAGTATTTAGTACCCATTTCATGTATGTTCGAGCGAAAACAAAACAACTCAATGATGTTATTAAAATTCACGGCGAATCCACACTGCCCTTGCGTTAAATATTGCTGGCAATTTGTCAAGAGCCATAAATATATTTCGCACCAAATTAATTATAAGAAGTAAGCTTTCAAATAAACTGCTTTTGTATTTATTTTATTACCAGAGTACGTTATTTATAATTGGACCATTACACCATTTGTTTTGCAATGGATAAAAATAGAGTCCATTCATTATGAGACTACATACCGGCGAGCGTGTTGCCAAAGCGTGCTGTTTGATGATAAATGTAATGAAACATTCGATTTATGATAATGTTTGATGTTATCCGGACCGTTTTATATGAGCGAGCGAGTAAAAGATTTATTGCAATAACCGTTTCCGATACGTCTTTGTTGATTTATTAAATAATTAACGTTTGAATGTTGGACGATCTTGTCACGGTTTTCCCGTTTCTGAAAAACCTCTCAAACAAGACTAAACTCGGACTGTGAGGGCTCACTTAGTCAATTATAAACACTTAAGAGTACATGATATTTCTAATTAAACTATTTACAAATATTAATTTTCCACAACGTAAATATATTGCATGCTATATCCTTCACAATTACGAATATTAATTTTTCAGAACATAAATATATTTTCTGCCATATCCTTCGCAATTACAAATATTAATTTTCCACAACGTAAATATATTGCCTGCTATATCCTTCTCAATTACAAATCTTAATTTTCCACAACGTAAATATATTACCTACTATATCCTTCGCAATTACAAATATTAATTTTCCACTACATAAATATATTGCCTGATATATCCTTCACAATTACACATCTTAATTTTCCACAACGTAAATATATTGCATGATATATCCTTCACAATTACAAATATTAATTTTACACAACGTAAATATGTTGTCTGCTATATTCTTCACAAGCATAAAGCATAGTGGATATTTAAAAAGTTATGAGATCTAGTATAATGGCTATAGTTTACCTACAACAACAGGTTTCTAAAAAATCTAAAATTTGAAAAAATATTTTTAAGGCTCTTCTTATTAGCCCTTTCAAACAATACCCTCACTATATACGGAATAACAAAAAACTACGTGCATTAACCCCAAAATTTCCGCATAGATGTTTTTCAGTGAGATATACACGGGCTAATATGCTTTAGTACTATGTCAAATTTCAAGTTTCTTCGTGAAGGGGTTTCTGAGAAAAACGGCTGTGACCGACGGACAGACGGATACATGAGAGATCTTAGAAAAATTCCGTTTTGACGTGAAACGTGTTTCATTTAAATCAGAGGGAGGGGTCACTTGCAAAAACCATGTGTAATGAAATCTCTTATGGAAATATCGCTTATAATTTTGGAAGTATAGCACCTATCGGCATTATTTTAGTACCATGATTTAGAGGATAGAAGCCATTACTCAGTAGTGCATATGTTGCTGGCGTAAATGGCGCTGCAGTCGCGTCGTGCAGCACGACTCATTCGGAACTAAATTTACCATCGCACGCTGTGTTTAATTAGTAATAAGTCATAAGTATATTGATCGATTCGAGCGTGAGTGGTCGCGTTTGAAAGAGCTGACAAGTTATAATAGGTATAGAAGTTGTAGAATTTAAAGAAAGTGTTGTTTTAATTTAAAAATATTCTACTATAGCGCCAACGCGTGCGGTACGTAACGTACAAAACTGGCATGCAAGAGATCGTGTAGCAACAGAGAGTGATTCCGACCCCGACGACCCTCTTTGATCTCGGCGGAACGTGTTCGTCTCCACAAGAAACGTATTAGACTTACTATATTACACACTCTCTAGTACGCTCAAGACGTTTCATGTACTTCACGTACTCCGCTGCGGCTGCGTCCCTGATACAGCCTACCCTTTTTTCCTTTTGGTGTTCAGAACACTTAGAAATCTTTTGGGCCACATAATTTGATCAAATGTTATTATCTATTCTTTCGCCAGTCACAGAGAATCATGTAAATATTATCAGGTAGCTATTTTTGAACTTCGACAATACAGACGAACGGAATAAAATGTGATAAAAAGTTGGGGCTAAGAATAAGCTTTTCATGAAAATGCTTAATTAACATGATCTTTAGCTCTACGTGCACTTCTGCAGCACAAGCATTTATATTCCATGAAATTATCTTATTCGTAAAGTGCAATAAAACGTTTAGAAGAGTTTAGTGCATAACACTTGTTAAACCTAAATATATGACAAGCAAAATACAATAAATACAGAAATATAAACCAGAGGAAATATTCATCTACGGTAATGATGAAACTTCAAATTAAAAATAGTAGTACATTTTGAGTTAATTAATTTTTATTTATATCGATAATTTTGTATTATAATTTTGTCAAAAGTACAAATTTAAGCCACTAAAACTGTTTCTTTACCTATTGCTAAGCAATTTATAGTTCACCTAAACCAAAAATATAATCAGATTTCTCTTAAAAATACGATACACTAGTTAAACGAGCCAAAATTGCTACACCACCCATATTTAGTAAAAACTGGTCAATTACGAGTAGACTACTTCTGTACACATCTAAGAATTATAAACATTAAAGGGTACCACTAGGCACAAGGGCTTACCCAGCATTCTATTAAGCTATTAAACAAAAAAAAACAAATATATATATATATATATATATATATATATATATATATATATATATATATATATATTTATATGTCATAGGCATTAAAATTTCTTGCACATTTAAAAAATTAAACGGTCTCTTTACAATTCTATCTTATTTATATATTCTTACAACCCCTGCTTAGGCTTCTTTCATAATTTGTGTTTTTCTATTTTTTCATAATTTTAGTAGTAGTTCCGAAAATAAGGGAAGGAATATGTTTTTTTTTTCGTATTTTTTAGTACATCTGTGTATACGTACGACTTAAAATTGTGAAAAAAATATTTTTGAGGCCTTTGTTGTTAGCCCTTTGAAATGATACCCCACACTATCTATACATAGAATTATAAAAAATAATTCGTGTATATAATTTTGCTTTTTTATATAAAATTTTCCGTGACTATTCGTTGTACTATCAACAACGTATTTCATAGTAAACAATAAAATTAATACAAAAAATATACATATATTAAATTAAGACCATGTTAACAAGCGCCTTTGTTGAATACATTTAACCTGACCACAAATTATTAAGTCATAATTAATGTCACACGAGGACCTCCAACGTTCTTTGAAGTTTAATTTTATTTAGTGAGGGAAATAATAAACCTTCGATTTGTAGTAAATTTCTCTTAACAAATATTTCATCATAAAAAATGTAACTTATCGCCAGTCATACAAAATGCAAGAATACTATGTCCACGAATTATTAAAAACTTATGAAATTTATATAAAGAACGTAATCGTCGTATAGAACGCATCCCTATCGAGTTCTATCATAAATAAAGCAATCTTTTTTTACAAAAACCATCTTTATTTAAGTACACTTACAATTCTTGTGTACAATAGTTACAAGAATTTAAAAAGGAAAACGATTTAAGATTCGTAGTAATAATGAGTAGCAGTCTTATCTTACGAATGAATACTTATAACTACAGGCTTGTATTCACATAACGTACATCACCCACACGACTTAACAACGCCTTCACATGTCCGCATACAAAGGGACATAACCATAACTAAATAAAAAAAAAGAGTCAAATGGTAACAATAAACAGGCACAAGGAACAAACAATCTATGAACGGGCGCAACGAAACAAATACAGAGGCGCGCGGCGGAAGTGGGCGCGCGTGTCGCCGTGATCGTGACAGTCGGCCGTGAGGGGAGGGGTGATGGAGAGGGAGGCGCGGCTAGGCGATTCCCCAAATAGCGCTGCCGCGCTGCCGGCGTCGGAAGGAAGCTATTCTTCAACGTCCGAGGAAGCACCTGGCAACACCGCGTGCCGCCATTTCAATAATAGCCGGCGTCAAATCTAGAACGGAAATGTGAAATTGACGCAATATCGATCCGACTATTCCCGTTGCATCTGAGGTATTAATTGTGCGCGAGCGGGTGCTCGGGCGCTTGGCTCGCGCCGGTTCGATTTATGGCTTGTTTATAAATATGGCGCCTTTCGATTGCGCACGGTGTTGTTTATGAGACTTCTCGGGCAACGCGAGGGAAACAAACTTTTTGAAAAAGGAATTTCTAGAGCTCTAAATTTTTATCGTCTCTATAGATCGATCTACTGTGATAGAAAGTCAAAAGTAGATGCAAAAAGTTAGATATAACGACTCGAGGTTTTAATATCAGTGACTAAGACTATGGTTTAAATAAAAAAATATATACTATGGTTTAAATATAATAATATTGTAGGTCGACCGGAAATACTCTGTAGGTTTTGATAATCGGTGAGTAAGATATGGTAAAGACAAAGATAAAAATACACTTTAAAGGACCACATCCTTTTGTTGCATAAACTAAAGAACTTGGAATTTTTACAGCGATATTAATTTCAACTTGATACAAATCTTTTCCGCAATTAAATTGGTTTATACCATCGAATAAAATTCCAAATTATATAACAAGACTATTTATGATTTATAAATAAACAATTATCTGGATAATAACCTATCTCTCACTTTATAAAAAATGATAATAGTCTTAACAATGATTAAAAGACTCGATATTTTCATCAGCAGGTGTAGAGATATTAAAATTCTACAGTTGCAGTCCATTAAGTCAATAATGGAAGCATTATAGACATTTCATCGTCCAGGTAAGTTGGAAATGTTAGTAAGGATTGATTTCAAATTAAAATGCCCTCATATTAACTTGAAATGTATCTTTAAGACAGTTGTCGCGTGAGAATAAAATCCAAAAATTGTTCTAAATTTTTTTATTGAAACTTATTTTTTTTTCAAACTATCAATAAAACATCATTTAACTGTTTCATTGACTTAGTTTTTTAGGCAAACCGCTCGACGCATTTTTTTTAATAAAAGTGTGGCGAAATAACTCGTTTTCCTGTAATGTTAATTGTACAATTTTTTGAGAACAATTTTCATTAAAAATAACGGTAAATAATTTTTATTACCGTTATTATCGTTGCGTAGCTTGAATTATTTATAAAAAATTCAGCGAATTTCGTCGACAACGCGTTTTACACGACAACTACCTTAAAGAAAATTGTTCACTGAAGATACTGCGAGAAAAAGAAGTTATAAACAGCATCAACGTTGTACGTACCCGTATTATATAACACTTATAATAAATAGATACAAGTTATACAATTAGACTCAATTTATGCCCGTTTTATAACTTAATACCACTATCGATAATTCGGAAAGATATTTCGGAATTGTAATAAATGAAAACATGGTAGAAATGTAGAATATTTGGATAAACCTGGAGAAACACTCACCATCCAATTCAGGTCAATTTTTTACAGTGGACGTAAATGGCTCCTTAAGCAGACAACAATTAAATGAAACTACGTGATATAGTATTATTTCTACTTTCTATAAGTTCTTTACCACTATCTAGGTTTCGTTGTATTACAACATCTTCAGGTGGATCTAGATCGTGGTAAAGAGCTTAAAGAAAGTAGAAATAATACTACATCACGTAGTTTCATTTAATTGTGAATAATGAATTTCTACAAAATTAACGCCAAATATATTCAACATTAACAGAGAAGTTAACATTTCAGCAGATTTATGAATGTAACTTAGATAAAGTTGTTTGTTTAAAAGAGACCAGAAAAAGTTTATATATCGTTGGACTCATGCGTTACAAGTTAAAAATGACATTGTATATATATATATATATATATATATATATATATATATATATATATATATATATATATATATACAAATGAAAACTTCTATTTTTTGTAGTCTTGTTATTTTTCATAATAGTCTATTTATGCTACTTCTACTAACTTCTTTGAACCAGCAAGATGAAACAAAGTGCAAGTTGTGTCCAGGTGTATCCTCCATACGCAGATGCAACATCTAACACATACAACTCGCAGGCCCGACAAGGTCGTCGACAAATACCACGTAAAATTCGAAAACAGTGTAAAAGACATTCATTTTTATAATACAGAACGAATGTCAAAGAATAGTTATAATAATTCTTAATTAATTTAGGCAATGGCTGCACTTACAAAAAGTTATTACAAACTTCGTTAGATTAATCATTTACAAAAAGCTATTACAAATTTCGTTAGATTAATCATTTACAAAAAGTTATTACAAACTTCGTTAGATTAATAATTTACAAAAAGTTATTGCAAACTTCGTTAGATTAATCATTTACAAAAAGTTATTACAAACTTCATTAGATTAATCATTTACAAAAAGTTATTACAAACTTCGTTAGATTAATAATTTACAAAAAGCTATTACAAACTTCGTTAGATTAATCATTTACAAAAAGTTATTACAAACTTCGTTAGATTAATCACTTACAAAAAGTTATTACAAACTTCGTTAGATTTTTATTGTTATTTTTATTACTTACCTACCATACTTGGTATAGTACAAAAATTACAAATTGTATATTATTTTTTGCTCTTTTCTTTTGTCAATCGCTGAATTGTTCGCTTTTTTGTATTCTAAAAAAAAACAACTTTTTTAAAAAATTACATTCTATTTCTGTAACGCCAAGCCCATTTTCCGTTCCGCTTTTCAGTTCGATTAAACATTTTGTATGAAACAAGGAGATATACATTATAATCGATATTATTTATATAAAAGAACTAAATATAAGGATGAATTTTCAAATTGTATTTGTTTGTAATTCAGTTGCAGCTCATATACATTTATTTATTCACCTTAGAGTTAATATTTTATATTTTTTTTTATTACTGGGTTTAAAGGTGGCACTTCACTTGACCTTTTACTTTGGCAATTTTGCTAAAACATTTCAAAGATAACGTTAATATCTCAAACATTGCAAAATAGCCACCCAAATTTGCTGTATTCAAACTATATTTTCAAAAATAGGTTAATATTTGATTCCTTTGACATACGTTCAAAATCACCAAGCGACGAATCGGTATATTTCATAATTATGATATTTTTTAAGCAAAGCCAAAATAATTAATACTAAAATATAACTAAAATACAGTGTCAAGCGAAACGTCACCTTAAGATAATACTTCTAACTATATATTATGAGTAAAATATAATATCTTAATATTATATATATATATATATATATATATATATATATATATATATATATATATATAATTATGTATAAAATATTATATCTTAAAAGGTCACAGGGGCGCTTAATTTTAAAACGTTTTCTAAGTATAATTTTTTTTAAAATGTCTGTCATCTGTTTTTCACGACATTCAATAGCTAAACAACTTAGTCGTGAAATGAACCCAAATTTAGACTTAAAGCAATAAAACCAGTCGAATTATTTAGTTTGTTCCCCTGTTATTTACTACATACTATCCCAAATTTCGACGTTAAGCAGTTTATAAGAAAAATGGCTGTCATAGACAGACACTATAGACAGAGAATAATCGTCTAAGAGTTCCATTTTCCCTTTTATAAATAATTATAATTTAATGAAAAAATACAATGAATCTAAGGTGTCTCCCTATATATACGTAAAAACGAGAAAAACATGGGGCGTGACCGACACGCGCTTTAGAAGTGAAACTTCTTTATATATCATTATTCAGGAAAAAAGGAAATATTAAGATCATCGTAAAAATAATAAAAAATTATAAGAGAGAAAATATATATTATTATTGTGAACTATAGATCGACGGTAGAGAAAAATGTTATGCTTATTGTTTCAATATTATTAATATATAACAATTAATATAATCTATCCCGCTCTAAGCGTGCGTGCAGAATGTGTACAGTGCCCGAGCAGCAGTCGGGGGTGGCAAACCATATCGATATATCTATTATAAAATTATCTAAAATTACTCTTTACGTAAAAAAACTTCACATTCTATGATCAAACCACAAAAAATTCTTCAAACCACGAAGTTTACTATATGGTAGATAATATTCAAACCAAATGATTGGTCTCATACCTATTAAATAAAGTCAAAAAAAAAATCTCATACCTATTAAAAAAAGTAAAAAAAAATCTCATACCTTTTAAATAAAGTCTGAAAACCTAAATAATTTTGCATATTGCATATCAGTTATACTGAGATAAATTTGTATAATTAAAAATGTTTATCTCAGTAACATTTGTAAAGAAAATGGTATTTCTAAAATTAATTTGCTCGAGTTACAAATTTTTCCCACCAAGATTTTTTTAACTTGTTTATTTTCAAAACTAAATCTTGAAATTCAATATGGCAGTATGGCAATGGCTTAAACATGAGCGGAAATCATCACTTATTACAAAAACAAAATTAGATACAAATGACCCTACTTGCAAACGTGTAATATGTTCAACTTACAGCTTAAAAATAGTAAATCAATACCTCGCATAATATGAATGTTTTCATTATCCGTAATAAGAGGGTCGGTTGTTATATATTGTATATTATAATTTAGTTCTATATTTTAAATAATATTAAATCGGGCATTTTAAATAATATTAAAAGTAAAGTGATGCAAAATCTCACAAGTATGTTAAAATATACATTTTTATTTTATTAAACGATTTAATATCAACATTCCAAAAGCTATAGCGTTGAAATAATACAACATTTCCAAAAACAATAGCGTTGAAAATATTGCTTATATAACAGATATCAGTTGGATTTGGGGACAGATAGTTAAGGGGACAGATAGTTTTCTAAATTAAAAATAATAAAAAATCACTTGGAATCAACCACAGTCAACAAAGATTAAACCAAAAAACATTTATCTACTGTTTTAACTAAACATGAAATTTTGGGTTTTACTGATTACCTAATTGCTTATTTCGCAATGTGAAAACAAGAAAAATGCTTTGAATGTAAAATGTAAAATATGTAATTTATGGACCTACTAAATAAACTTAAATATTGTTACCTATTTAGTTTTATTTTGAAAAATATCGTTTATTATATATATATATATAATATATATATATAATAAACGACATAATATATATATGCCTACAATTGTATGAGTTTTTGTACATTTTTTTAAGTCCTACTGGAAACAAAACGAAACGGAGAAAGAACCGTGCAAACGGAAAATTTAAGGTTGCACGCGGGTTCGTATCCGGCTAATAAGGAATTTGTTCTTTGCTAGGCTTAGTCACTGGTGGTCTACTGTTGTTAATACATTGACTGGCTTACAATCGAAGGCGAAAGTGTTCATCGCTCGATTTTCCAATTACCGATATGTTTTACCTTTCGTTATGGCCTAATTTCTTAATATACGAACTCACACTACCGTCTAAAATTCCTAAAATTCATTTGCCCTATAATATTAAACACTAGTTATTTAGCAAGAAAATTTTTTTTGTAGAAATCGATAAAAATAGATGTCCACTATAGATACTCTAATAAATATCTTAATTTTAACATTTCGACTAAACAAAATAAAATGTATTATTTTTCTTATATAATCAAAATAGTGGGCACAGCATGGTTAATTAGATCCTACTATTTATATGAAATTATAGTTAATTCCTCAGGTTATTCTAATTAATTTTAATAAAAACGATACAGAACGCACAGTAGCAATTGTGTCGCAACCTCAACGTAAAACTATAATGTTGCTATTGAAAAAAACATTTCTAAACTTTGTAATTCTGTATGCAAGTGTCAAAAAGTGAAGAGTTTTTGAATCGGACTGTAATTTTGATTAAAAATTAATAGTTTTAAAAAACCAGCACTCAAAGTGGACATATTTTCATTGCATCAAAACTCTAGAAATGCTCCACGTCTAATGAAAAATTCTTCATAAAGATACTTTGATTATAACATTACCAACACTGCAGATAATGCAATTAATTTAAAATGGATATTGTACTTTTCGATACTCAAAAATAGCTTTAAAACAGTAACGTTTGAATTTGAAGCAATTAAACAGATGTAAGTAGAAAACTTACATCACGCCATTCTACTTCTTTTGAACTATTTATTTTTACAATTAAATGAAACTACGTGATATAGTATTATTTCTATAAGTTCTTTACCACGACCTAGTTTTCGTTGTATTCAGGTGGGCTGTTAGCAAAGATTCTTTGCTAAGAAATAGCCCACCTGAAGATGTAATACAACGAAACCTAGGTCGTGGTAAAGAACTTAAAGAAAGTAGAAATAATACTACATCACGTAGTTTCATTTAATTGTGAATAAAGAATTTCTACAAAATTAACGCCAAATATATTCAAAATTTATTTTTATCACATTAACGTATCTAACGTTTCCCGGTTTTAACTTTGAAAACATTAACAAGTTAAAAATTTACTATGAAATTATTGTTAATTCCGTTTAAAAATTAGCACTATTTAAAACTTCGTTCTTTAATTTCAGATCTAAAATAAAATTAAAAATATAATAAACTATTTTTAATTGCGAAATAATTATGCTTTTCTCGCTTCTAACGAACCAAAACAAACAACGCATGTATTAAAGAGGACACACGTGCTTTGAACATAAATGTCTTTCAGCGTCGTGCTATCTGGCACGTAGTCTAAACTTCGTATAGTTTGAAATGATCCTTTATACATATCGTTGCGCGAATTCCAAGCAACGTTTGGAATGCCAATAAAGAACAGATGTAATCGCTGGAGCTAATGCACAATGCAAGCCAGCGTTGGCTATTTGGATAACATTGTACATTAACACATTGAGCCACGGTAATAATCTGCTGATCTATATTCTAACACCTAAAATTGAAACGTATTGTAATGAATCTTCATAGACACTGGATAGAAAAGTGTCAACTCAAACGCACCGCCAACATAAAATTTGATATAAATTTGTCATTTACCTCACCCTTCATATCAGTTATGGTATACACCATATAGTATTGTAAAATAAACTCGTTTTCAGGTTTATGTCCAATAAATATTTTAATGGCTATATGCTTGTATATGTTATCACTTGAAAGAATATTTTCAAGAAATTATCGTGCATCTATATATTTTCTATTTTAAAATTCTATTTTAACGCTTTTTATGACATCCCGTGTTTCCTGTATCGAAAACATCCAAGATTTATGCTTAAATATTACGTTTAAATATTTACGAGTTAAAAATTGATGCGTTTTAGATGCGCAAAATCAGGCCAATACAATTGAAAGGTAGTCGTAAAGAATTTCCATTTATAGAGAGCAAAAAGAAATAATTCATATTTGCTAGAAGAGATTAATATCCCATACGACAAAACAATTTGCCATCAATGTTACCTTAACCAATTCAAACACCTGCCATGCTATAACGCTGAACTTCTTTTTAGTCATTACACTCTTGACAAAGTGATCGTAGTCATCGTGTTAAGTGAGTTGAGGATTAATGATGTATCACAGGATACGTGGCCTTTATTTTTTTCTATTATTAGCTATTCTCCGGGTGGACTCTTATAGGCAAGCGATGGCTGCATTGACCCGATCTATCCATCTCATTGGTGCTCTCCGTGGAAATAAAAATAGTAAATATTTTTTTATATGTTTTAGTGAGCTGGTACCTCCCACTTTACCCTGTACTACCAGGCGTTCAATACTATTGTTATGTGATATAACTCTAATAGTCTCATGAAATAACGCATCTTGGGAATTGTGCAATAACTTCATTGAGCCCAATGCAATCAGCATGGAATTCACAAAAGGCCGTACATGAATCAAGATGAAAATAAATTATAAGAAACAGTAGTTTTTGGTAGTTTTCGAACATTGTGATCTAAATTATTTCCCAATGCCATATCTGTACGACTTACTCCAGGGAAGCACACGTAAGTATAAAAAATGGCGAATTTTGGTACATTTCAGCAAGTCTTTTTTCTTAGCGTTTACTCGTTAAGAATCGATTTTCATATATAGCGCCCGGTACGAAGTGTCATGAATAGTAAAATCATAAGTTCAGAGCGTTAAAAAAATGTAATCAGCTAATTTCAGGCCCATTTTTATTGACATATGGAATTAGTTACTGACAGTTGTAAACGTCGTTTGTTTGGCTGGAAGTATTGCGTTTAACAAATGTATTATTAATGAAAGGGTAAGTCAAATGTTCATGTTTATAATGAAAATAGAATTTATTTAGTTATTTATTGATAGGCTCACAAAACAAATTGCAGTCACGTAGATATATAACAAAATGAACAGAGTATAAAACTATACTATAACTCTAATTATGTGTGCACAAAATGGTTAGAGTATATATATATATATATATATACTCTAATATATATATATATATATATATATATATATATATATATATATATATTTTCAAAGATTACTTGTGTTACTAAGTATATTAAAAATTTATTGCTCGATTATTAAAGTTAATATTAATTTAGAATTATATTATTTTCTACGTACTAAACAAAACACCAATTCTATCGTAGCTGGTTTTAATTTATAGATATTATATTTTGTATTTCCTTTTTAAATGTCAATAATTTCGGTTCAAAAATATCAACAACATGGCACAATATCGTTATGCATTCACACATTCGAATTATGGGGTTATAAAAAGAGGTGTTATTCTTATAAACTTGTAGTAAGAATAATCTCTGTATTGGTATACGGGATCTGAGTCGAGTGTTGAAGATAAGTAGAGAGAGAATATAGGGACAATCAACGTGCAAATGTATGTTTTTATACGAATATAATAGATCAGCACTTTTTCTCCTTGCACCTAGCGATGACAAATTACATCTGTGTAGTTGGATTTCATAGGATCTATACTCTCGTCCAAGATGAAGTCGGAATTAATTTGTTTGATGAATACACAATCAATATGTTTTTACGAATTTAATTTCCTTTTCTTTAATAATGTTCTTAGAATCGAGCACTTTATTCGTTTCTTTAGGCGAAATGAAGTCGACTGTACTGACTTTGGCTTAATATAAAAGCCAAGCAGTGAAGAGAGTTGGCAAAGAAAATGCAGTAGCGGATGGCAACCGCCAGGGAGATGCGATTAGCGACATCTAAATTGACCCCGTCGTTTCTTTAACAGCGCCAGGGCTAATTGTGGAAGTCCCATCAAACGATTTTGCCCAGTAATTCAATCGAGATGAACAACGTGTGTAATATAATCGAGCTAAATAAGTGTACAATTAATCTTTTATTTATAGTGTTTTTTAGAAACTGTTTAATATAGTAACGGGGCACCGAAAGTTTTTAGATTTATTTATTTGAAGTGAATTTTATTTGAATTTATATTTAATACCGAAGAAGCTGTATTACGAACGAAAGTAGTTTGTAATTTAATCATCTTTAAAACTACAAATTGTAAAATTCCTTTAAGAACCTTTCGATTGGACTTTTATTTTATTTTCTTTCTAGTGATATGCGAAAATGTGTTCAAATTTAAAATTGGTAAATTTGTGATATTCATGAATTGACATTGATTTAATTAGAGTCGAGATCCATCTGAGCAACAATCGACGAATAGAAGTGAAGTTTTTGCTGAAGCCGCGAACGTTTTGCCAACATCGTCCGAGGCAACAGAAGATGTTCCTACGGGTCAGTCTAGGGGTGAGGTACAGGAAACCATGTTGGACGTGGACCCAAATGTACCAATACGCAGGAGACGCACCAGCAGCCAGCATTCGGATATCCGGATCACTTTCAGTCAACGTCAACCACTTCAGACTTCTTCTGACTTCAGACGGTAAAATTAAAAAGAAATTGCATGAGGCATTAAATGGAGCAGAGAAAACGAAGAACTACATTTAATCTGCAAGGAAATTTTGTTAAGTCAAGATCGAGAAGCGAAGGTTCGTGCTGAAGTTGCATTGAAAAATAAATTAAATACGTTTTTAGATTATTAATTTTTTACTTATACATTTTTATTATATTATGTGTTTTTATATATTTTTTTGTTCTTATTTCGTTTTAAGTTTTATACACCATATTTACATACTTTTTGTGCTATTTTTATTTTCATTACTTTTATTTTTTAAAATTTTTCTGCTCATATTTCCTGCTCATATCGTATTTTATTTTATATTTTATGAATTTCACAACAGACAGTTAAATTTTAAATAATAAATCATATAGTTATTATTTTGTTGTGTGTAAAAAGGCAGTGTAGCACGTTGTTTAAAACATTTTAAAATCTAAAAAAATTTAATGTTTATATTTTAGATCTTAGCCAAAAATGGTGGGAATTCTTTACTAAAATCGCATTTATTTTATCAAGCTTTGTTAAAAACGTTCTAAAAGTATACATTGCAATTTGATAAGAGATGGGTAAAACAAATGTTCAATGAAATGTTTGGGTTCAATGAAGTGGTGTATCAACCAATGAAATAGAATTTTCATATTGAAACCCTATGCAAGAATGGTTTTTATTATCTAGTTTTTATTATCTTTTGTTTTAGCTATGAGCAAATTAAAACATACATTGCATTTCAATAACAGAATTTTTACTTAATACAGATTCTGTCATCATTTCTAATCGAATTCAATTTGTCAGAATAAAATATGTTTTTGTATTTGTTAAATTACCAAATATGAAGAATAAATATGTATTGATAACTTCCTGAATTAAAGCATTCACTGGCTTATATCAACTAGTCCAAACTAACTGAATGCACAGTTTATCATTCTGGCTATAGGTAAAGTGAACCATCCAGTGCTAACTAATTTTAATGCACATTTTAATATTCTAGCTATAGGTAAAGGGAATCATGCGCTAGTCAGATTGAATTTCAGTAATAGAGTTTTTGAGTTGTAACCATTAAATGTCATTCATTACGTGTGAATATTTGGTGTCTTCTATCCTACAAAATTAAAAAGTATCTTTTAATTTTAACTTCTTAGTCTGGCGTTACTAAATTTTCTTGTTCATTTGTGTTTTACTTGAAAATAATTATATTGTCAGCATTTTTTTATTAAAGAATTTTCTATTTACATTTAATGATATTTATATTTATATACAGTATTATCTATTTCATATATTCCAAGATAATCGTACTTAAGAAGTAAACTTCAGTCGGGCGTCGGAGCTGACACGCACAATTTTATAATTTCAGTTTTTTTAAGGAATACAAATAAAAATTCATTATTTCGTTAATGAAAAAATGAAATCATTTAGACATGTGGGTCTCAAAGACTTCGGTGTGCGTGTAAGGGTTTGTACAAGCGCTCACTACGTTATATCCGGTGTACCGGAACTAGTCCACGTTTAGAAACTTTATTGCTAGTTCCAAGAAACAAATTAAATTTTAATTATTTCCTTTCCATTGCACATTTATTACCTAATTTATGTATATTAATATAAGTGGAATGTCCGGATTGTTAACGTTTCAAATTGATAATTTATTTTGTCGCCTCATAATTGCAATAGAAATATCATAATTTTTTCATTTATATTTCAAATACCTCCGTCTTTTTATGCCCAGTACGGGACATGAAATCAAATAATGTTATTATTTCATCATTTTCATACAATGTTTTTGATTCATTTTCAAAAAAATTAGTTTACGGTCTCAGCGTAACAATAAAACGAGATGATTGATATAACACCTTGTAAATAATAGTCCCACGGAAAATCCACTCTTATGTTAATCCAGAATGCTTGGCAAGTGTATGGTGAAATGTGTGGTCGAGTCTTACAAGGAACACATAATAAATATCCCCCATGTGCCAAAGAGATTTATAAACCTGCGTCTAAAATATGCCTTGCACGCGATGTAACTTCTCTACTGCATCGCCACCGACAGCGTAAGATGACACTTTCTTATGTTTTTCTTATTCTTGTCACACGGTATCGATGTAAAGTTCTGCATAATTGGTATAGATCAGTGGTATTCGTTTGTTTTTTTGCGATAACACATTTTGCATTTAAGATGTTTACAGTGTTTAAAGAAAAAAAAACTTAACGCTGGCACTTGACATCAATACCATTTATTTACTTTACTTCTAGCTGAAATAATAAAAAAATAACAAGAAAATAACAAGGCAATAAAAAAATAACAAGTGTGAGTTTGGCTTACGCGATGAGGGTTGAAGTGAATCTACTGTAGTTATCAGAGTCATTTCTAATATGGGCTTCCTACCGCAATGAATATTTAATAATACCTAATAAAATCAAACAGGGAGGCAAGGGTCGATTTATATACAGTGAATATATAAAAAACTATAATATCTAGAATCACCGTTAAGTTTTCGTACATCGTTCGCATTGGTTTTTAAAAACCCTATTTTTTCATAATTTTAAATTTAGTAGTTTAGAAAATAAGGGTGGGTGTTATATTCTTTGCATATTTTTTAATATGTTATAAGAATTTCGTTTTAGGGTTCCATTCTTCAAAAGGAAAAAAGGACCCTTTTAGGATCACTTGGTAATTCCTCCGTCCGTATCTCTCTCTGTCAAAGTCCTTTTAAGAAATATCAAATTGAAATTAATATCGTATATTTAGGCATATAGCCGTACACTGCTATACAATTTTCAAGTTTTTGATTCTGCAACAAAAAGATACGGCCCTTTAAAGTATATTTTTATTCATGTAATAGTTTTACTCACTTATTAAATAATTTACATTGTGAAAAATAAATATTTGTAAATAGTTTAATTAAAAATATTGTGTATCCTTAAATGTTACATGTAAATTATACATTTTTATAAATAGTTTACTTTTACGCCTGTGAAAGATGTAATAGGCAATATATTTACATTGTGAAAAATAAATATTTGTAAACAGTTTAATTAAAAATATTATGTATCCTTAAACGTTTACAAGTTTACTAAATATATATGAAACCCTCGTAGAGCGTGTTCTACTAGTGCTTAAGATTTTCCATTTTCTTCTAAGGTACGGGACCTTAAAAACATAAAGTTCAATAAATTCTTGACGCAATCCATAATCTTAAAATAGAAATAATATGATTCCTACAATATCACAATTCTTCAAATATTTTACGTTTCGATATTTTACAATAACTACTTTACATTACTATTAGTAGTTAAATGCAGCGTTGCGAAGTACACTTTAAGAACTGCTGATATAAATTATCACACTTATACGACTTGAAGAACGATACAGTTGTAAGCCTCTACGTGCTATACATAATTATTAAATGAAACGCAGTAGCAATGCAGTAAATAAAATTATTTAAATTTAAAAAAACAAATGAAACGCAGAAGCAACGCAGCAAATAAAATTCTGTTGTATGGTATCCTGAGAGGTACCACTGATTAATAAAAAAAAATTTTAAATTGTCTTAATTGACAGCATTGAGTTAGAAGTACTAGTGTTAGAAATAGATAGAAATAGAATAAAACGGAGAAGACAAAATGTAGTAAAAATACGTAAATATAAATTTTCCTTATATGTAAGTCAATTATTATATTTGACACTTTAACACGACAATACACTGATGCAGATAACTTTGCTTTATATTGAAGATTTTGGTCCCAATTTCATTAACAGTGGAGAATTAAACGACTTTGTCAAAATATTAAGTAAAATAATGTACACATTTACTACATTTACCTCTTATTCTCGCTAATCTCTAGAAATAAGATCCTAATCTATTTGTTTACGTTGTTAATGTGATAAAAGTTTTTAATTTATTTCTCTATTTATTTGTTTCCTTTTAGCCCGAATAAGCTCCAAATAGGCTATCTGACTGCACTTTGTTTCATCTCGATATATCAAAGGGTTCCAGAAATATCAATTGGAATCGGTGAAGTTTCAAAAGAACGAAGAAGTGCTCCAACGCGATTGGAGTGCGACGCGTGGCGGGTTGTAGGCACGGAGAGGTGTTAGATACCATGTTATATACCAGTGCAGCCAACATGGTCGCACGGACTAAGAAAAAACGTGTGGGCTGATAAGAATGGACATATCCCGCCATGGAGCCATGTACTCTCCTTTAATGCCAAAGCGACACTTTCATCGTGAATGATACGAAATATTAATAATTCTAAACTCAAATAGTTCTTGAGTTGGTTTTTCTCTTTTAACGCATGTACAAACACGATAAGTAGCGAAACAGACGATTATCTTTTCCACTACCAGCTAACTTCTCCTCACCTCAGAGCTTCCTTCGTCGTACTCTCATATGAATTTGCAAGGTGGCGGGCAAGTTGGTCGTACCTCTATATATTACACTCATAAAGGTACGACCATCGTATTTTTTCATCATATTCGTCGTGTGTAGGTAAATTAAAAAAAATGAAAACTGTTTGTTGTTATCACTAACTACACTTTTTGGAGTTTACTCTTTCAGAATCGATTTTCATATATAGCGCCCGGTATGAAGTTTTATGAGTAGTAAAATCAGAAATCCAGAGTGTACAAAGTTCAGAGCGTTAAAAAAGTGTAATAAGAGGAGATAGGAACAATTAATACGCGAATAGGGTAGAAAGAGGAGATAGGAATAATCAACACGCAAATGTATGATTTTGTATAAATATAATATATCAGCGCTTTTTATCCGAGCAGCTAGTGATGACAAATTAAATCTCTGTAGTTGGATTTCATGGGATTTATACTCTCGTCCAAGATGAAGTCAGAATTAATTTCTTTGATGAATATAGAATTAATTTGTTTGCACGAATGTAATTTTTTTAACGTGTATTTTATTTGTTTCTTTAGGCAAAAGGAAGTCCACTGTGCCGACTTTGGCCTAACATAAAATCCAAGTAGAGAAGAAAGTTGACAAAGGAAAGGCAGCAGCGGATGGCCACCGGCGGCAGAGATGCGATTAGGGACGTCCAAATTGACCCCGTCGTTTCCTCGTTTCCTTAATAGCGCCAGGGCTAATTCTGGAAATCCCATCAACGATTCTGCCCAGTAATTCAATCGAGGTAAAGAATGCGAATTTTAGAAGTGTAAATTAATCTTTTATTCAGTGTTTTTTAGAAACTGATCAATATATTGACGGAGCACTGAAAGTTTTTAGATTAATTTATTTGAAGTGAGTTCTATTTGAATTTATATATAATACTGAAGAAGCAATATCACGAACAATAGTAGATTGTTATTTAATAACCTTTAAAATTACAAATTCAAAAATTAATTTAAGAACCTTTCAATTGGACTTTTATATTTTTCTATCTAGTCTAGTATAAGCAAAAATGTGTTGAAATTTAAAATTTGTGATATTCATGAATTGACATTGAATTAATTAGAGTAAATTATCCACAAATCTATCTGAGCAACAATCGAAACTTTGTCAACATTGTCCGAGGGAACGGAATATGTTTCTGCTGGTCAGACTGAGGGTGAGGTGCAGAAAATCATATTGGACGTGGATACGAATATACCAATACGCAGGAGAGGCACCTGCAGCTAGCATTCGGATATCCGGTTCACTTTCAGCCAACGTCAGTTGTTTCAGACGGAAGAATTAAAAATAAATTGCATGAAATAGAGCAGTGGCAATGAAGAGAAGACGAACCGTACGACGATTCCGTAAGGACATTTTGTTAAGTCAAGCTCGAGAAGCGAAAACTCATGCTGAAGTAGCAGAGAGGGAAATGAAAAATAAATGAAATACGTTTTTAGATTGTTATTTTTTTTACTTATACATTTTTATTCTATTTTGTATTTTTAAGTATTGTTTTTTTCTTATTTCGTTTTCATTTTTTATATTTATATACATTTTGTACTATTTTTATCTTCCTTTCTTTTATTTTTATAAATTTTTCTGCTCGCATTGTGTTTTATTTTATATTTTTAAAATGTCACAACAGACAGTAAAGTTTTCAATAATAAATCATATAATCATTATTTTGTTGTTAACAGAAAGGCAGTGTAGCACGTTGTTTAAAATATTTAAAAGCTAAAAAATGTTAATATTTATATTTTTGATCTTACACAAAAATGGTGAGAATTATTTACCAATTGTTAAAGTCGCATTTATTTTGTCAAGCTTTGATAATAAGGGTCTCTATAAGTATACATTACAAGTTGGTAGAGATTGGTAAACAAATGTTCAGTGAAATGGTGTATTAACCAATGAAATAGGATTTTCATATTGAAACCCTGTGAAAGAATGGTTTGTTTTATCTAGTCCAAACTTATTGAATGCACGTTTTTGTTTTAGTCATGTGCAGATTGAACCATAGATTGCATTTCAATAACAGAATTTTTACTTAATGTAGCTTCTGTAATCATTTGTACTCCACTTCAATTTGTCAAATTACAATATGTTTTTGTAAGTATTTGCTAAATTACCAAATATGAAGAATAAATATGTATTATTGAATTAAAGCAGTGCATGTTTAATATTCTAGCTGTAGGTAAAGGGAATTATGTCGCTAGTCAGTTTGAAGTTTTGAATTCCAATTTAGAATACTAATAAGTAGCTTTTCAAAATACAATACATATTTTTGCAAGAATTTATTAAATTACAAAATGTGAAAAATAAATAAGTATTAATGACTTCCTAAATTCAAAAAGTGCTAAGGCAATTTATCCCTCATGTCTAATTGGTGATATTTTCCTGGAGATACAAATAATGATACAAGTATATATATATATATATATATATATATATATATATATATATATATATATATATAATATTATCTATATATTTGAAAATGAACCATACATGTTATTAATGTTAGAGGGATGAGATTATTACAAAAGAAAAATGTCACAAATAATACAGTTTTCAAACCTTTTCAATACATATAAATATCGGTTATGGGTGATGTCATTCCATTTGATAAAGACTTAATACAAATCAAATACATTCCAAGACTATCGTACTTAAGGAGTAAACTCCAGTCGCGCGTCGGAGCTGACACGTACAATGTTTTTTGCTTTTATTTGGTGTCTATATACTGGGTTTACTTATTTGGTATATTATTTGTGGACGATAATACTATTATTGATAAGGTGTTTTTGAGTTAAACTTTCAAACCACTAGTTTCAGTAATATGTAAAAAAAGCGGTGAATTTCGCATCGGAACACGTATAATATAGAATTGCGTAATTGTCATCGTTAATGCAACTTAACTGAAATAATTTTAACTAAAAGCTTCAACCAAATGCTGTTATATAGAATTTTTTTTTAATTCTCCAAACCTATGCTTTAAAAATAACAGGGGGACCCAACGTGTATAAAATATGTTTTTACCCTCATTTTACAAGTATTGGGAGGTACAATAAATAATTTATGTAAGTATTTTTCTACATATTGATTCAGATCTGTATATGAAACATCTATTTACAGAATGTCATTCATATAGGTATAAAACTATAGAAAATGTGAGCCTGTAACAGACGGACAGTTATGACGAAATTGTAAAGTTTTTTAAGATTCATAATGGAAACGTAAAAAGCGATTTAAACAAATTTTTGTTTTGAATGAAAAACCGGGATGGGCACCTAATGATTTTTATACTTTGAATATATTAAACTACTAAATAAAAAAATATAAAAATATATTCTCAGTACCGAAAACCCAGTCTGTACATATAAGCAATGTTCTATTATTACTGGCCTTATTTATGCGTCACTAGCTGTGGCCAAGTTTTTGCATATGCAAACCACTGAAAATGTACCGATGCCGCTGTACGCTTCACTTTAACCACACCCGTTTCGCAAATGTATTTCCGGATGGAAAACTTTATTGTGCGATTTAAAGTACACGTAGGTATACTACACATTTGTGTAATTACTACGCGATGATTAGCTATGTTTCTTGCTTATTTCTGTATTAATTATAAAGATGGAAGTAGACCCTGAGGCGTACAGACAAGTGTATAAGGTGCACTGAAACTTAATGAAGCGGCAAAAGCTTAGTTCATTCGAATCTGACAAACTCAATAATTCGAGATCTATCCGTTCGGAAATTATAAAAAATTGTTTCAAAGTTCAATTTAATTAGATAATGATTCCAAAATATCATTAGTGCACAGCCAATTAGAATCTGACTCCAATTAATTTTGGAGCCCACACGAAACCAAATACAGCTTGTTGATTGAACCTGTGCAAAAGACGTTCTGTCCATGTCCTGTGTATGAGACAGTATATTTATTTCCCCTTTCAATTTCGTACCGATATCCTCTTGGAAATGCTAGGTTTCCATTCCTTGCAGAAGAGACGTGGCGTTTATGAAATTTGTTTTCCAGTTATTAAAAGGAAAACTCCTTTGCCCTGCATTATTGAGTAAACTTTCAGTCTTCGTACCTGATAATGTCCTGCGCTCACGGAGTCATACATTTTTTGCCACTCTCTAGAATCGAACTATATCCGAATTCTCCAGTTTCCCGTGATATTCAACTGCTCAACTACCTGATCGCAGCCACACCAAAATGTGATTTGTTTATTACGAGTGTTAGTAAATATGTCGAAATGTGTCGTCGTTATCTTTTGTAGTTTGTGTACTTTTTTCTTCAGGTTTAATCTAATAGTTTTAACTTTTAGAAACCATTAATTTCTTATCGTTATTAATAGGTAAATATGTGTATCGACACAAACCTATAATGGGTCGATAAATATATTTGCATAAATAAATAAATAGAAAGGTGCGCATTTTACAAATTTATATTACAAATTTACAAAATTACAAATTTACATTATGTTGTTCGATTTGCATCATTTTATTATGGTTAGATACAGTAATAATGAAAATTTGTTATGCATTTAACAACTTTGATACGACAAATATACTTCTCGTAACTGTCAACTTTTTACTAAGGTTTTGTTAAAGCTAGAAACGAGCTTATTTCGTCATGACTGCCTTCTGTCTATTATGATTTAGAAAAATTAGTCAAATGATTCAATATTTAAAATATATATATATATATATATATATATATATATATATACATAATTATACAAATAAATCAGTAAAAACTTGATAGGCTATATACAAGATTAATCTATCAAAGTTTTTATCGATATATTTTATCACACTGTCCCATCTCTAACATTAGTTGCGTGGACGCTCACTATCAGCGTCAAAATGGCGAAAATCAGATTACTACATAACGACTTTGTGTAAAGCCAGTCCAGCGTATTCGTACCTGTATAATAGAGATCAATGGCCGCTCATCATTCAGCGTCGCTTGCAATTTGAACGGACCTAACACTTGCTCATTGAAGATTCTCGTCAATAATTAATGTTAAATTGATACTGAGATCTGCCCTGTCTAAAGTCATGAGGATTCTTCAACTGCCAGCTGTGTAAATTTTGTAAATTAAGAAATTCATCTTTGCGACATGTAGATTTGTCGTTCCACAATATCTTATCGAAAAATTCTTGGTCATCCGCCATTAACCTTAAGATATAAGGGAATAGTTCCAGAGTATCAAACTGACTACATTATACGGGGTACGGATACAATTCGTATTTGAATAACCAGTTGTTGCCGTAACAATACGAGCCTACGTTGACGGGTCTGCTTGATACCAGCATTCCTTGACACAGCAGTCTTAGTTTCTAAAAAGGAAAATAATTAGTTTTATACCATTTTAAAATCTACAGTGAATAAGCGAGTTTTAAAGTAATTTGCAGGTTTAATGTACGACACTTTTTTTTAAGTAATTTAGAGCAAAGTTTTATCATAAAAAAAATTGTATTTATTCGAAGCAAAAACAATTTCATAATAATATTTTAAAGTTTAGTAGAAAACTTTGATACAAATTTTCTTTTTACCTACACGGACCAAAAAGAATATTTTTAAAAAGCCTGCATTTGTAGAAAGTAATGCACAATTATTGCTGAAAATATGTATTTTTTTGAAATAAGAAATCGCAAATATCTTGAAAACCGTACGATTTTTACTGAGGTTAAAATGTTGATGTTAGGTGGAACACGATCAGGTCTAAGAGATCATCTGTATAAAACGCAAGATCTTTCTGTGAGTCCTTTGGATCATAACTTGAGTTCTACTAAATAAATTTTGATGTTATTTTCATTACCATGCAGAGCTTTTACCAAGAAAAGCTTAGAGGTTACCGAGATATGTTAATATACAAATATTACCGTGACCTTCATAGGTACGAAGAGACGCAACAAAAGCAACACTAGAGAGCAGGGGAAATCATTATATTTGACATAGATGTCTTTGACATCTGTCAGATCTGACAGATGTCAAAGACGAGAATGCAATCGTCAATCGTGGAAGTTGTGAAAATCACAATTTCTACGTGTGTGAAGCCGCAGAAAAAGCTAGTATATAATAAGCTGTACACAATGTTACTCGTATATGTGGAAATCCCGTAAAGAGTAGCATACTCCTTCATAGAGAACCCCATTTACCAAATAATGCAGAAAGTATGGTTCGAATTTACAACTTAATACATTTTATTACTGTCCTGTTTTTCTTACAATCTCTACTTGATACACAATTGACAGATCAATTGGCTTATTTATTTTACTTACTATTCAATATTTAGAATTTTCTTAACAATAACGTACAAGGATACAAATATTTTTGTACGATGTAAATAAGAAGGCTCTACTGCAATTGTTTTTGGCAATATGTCAACTTTTGTAATAGAAGCTAGGTACTAGGAATTATAATATAACTTAGATTATTCGGCTAGCTTTGGTAACAGCATCGAAAATTATAAAAATATATTGATCAGATATTTAATACCACGCTCTGTGTTTAATACCCACAGAACATAATACCAATCAATATAAGCACAAGAAAAAGGTGGTACATTAATTGTGCGTCGATTTCGTTTTGAAAATAAATAGTTTTAAATACGGCAAAGCGTTGAAAAACCTGTTACGTAAGAGTAACGCTCATACTACGAGAATTCCATGGACACTTGACAGACAAACGTTTAAACATTTAAGGTTACATAATATTTCTATCAAACGGTTTACAAATGTTAACATAACTTTTGAACACGTAAATATATCCATTTTTTAATATATCTTTCACAGACATAAAATAACGTGATTTCTTAAAACTACTAAATCTGCAATCACTGTAAAGCTGTTCTTTTTTAAAAATTTTATTTTAACTTAACAGTTTCGGATGTAGGTGACAGCAATATCTCGAAGAACTATCTTACGTAAAATATTGAAAGAGTTTGTAGAACTAATTTTGGAATCTCTGTAATAGGCTTTTCAATTAATTTCTGAGAAAAATGGCTGTGGTAGACGGAAAATCGAATACGGGTGTAATCTATAAGAATTTTTTTTTCTTTTGAGGTACGAAACCCTCAAAAAGAAAATTAACATCACAATGGAAAGCCAAAGCTTGCAATAAAAACAGTTCATTTTTTATTTTCTGAACCATTTTTTTAGACAAATCGACATGTTGCAGTGCGATATTTACAGAAAATTAATCTAAAATTGAATATTCTAGTTTATTATAATACAAAAATACATGCAAATGTTCCAATCCAAAATATAACATTGCTACTTAGGTTTAAATCAATTATATTGCTGTATCCCAGTTTCTGAAAATAATATTTTAAATAAAAGATGTATTTATTTTATACAGGTCAATGTTATTATGCTAAAGTCATACTGAAATTGAATTTGCTCAATAAGTAAATGTTACTAAGAAAAAAATTCGGATAGGCTGTATCAGGGACGCAGCCTCAGTGGAGTACGTGAAACGTCTGGAGCGTACTTGTGGGTTTGCACCATGTTGTTTACGTCAACCGGAATATTAATTACTTGTCCCACAATGCCGTATTGTCCAGCATATCACAACCGTCGTATCTGCGTGCTTGGCAACTTTGGGGAAACGAGCCTCTTCTCGATCGGCCTTAGCTTTGGTAGATTATAGAGTTAGGAGTAAATCTATATCCGTTGCTCCTGCTCATGACTGCCATCCGTCGACGTTTACATGAGTCCAAGCAGTTGCGGCATAGTTTAAAGTTCGCTGTATTCGAAACGCTTTCACTAGAAATCGCGAGACGGGTGAAATTGGTGATATCAGATCTTTCTTGAACAACAACCGGTCACATACATCACACCTGTGTCCAAACTCGTTCTCGATAAATACGGACTTGAACCAAGCTGTAGCCAAATTCCAACGCCTACGGTAATCCGGTGTACGCGTAATCTGCTCTAATTGTGGTCTTGTACTGTTACTGTCGGGTCGGAGCCTGGCTCCTTCTTGTGGATGTTGATGAGGTGGTCTCGTTCTCTGCCACCGTTGTAGCCACAGTTACATCAGATAGTGGTACGCGAGACTGCCTTACGCCGCTTGAACCCGCCGCACTCGTAGATAGCTATGGTTCCTGTGCTTGGCTCAATCTAACTTGATCCCTGTGTTGAGATCAAAGCGGATCGTCGAGAGCCGGAATCTCAATCTCTTGCTACCCAAGCTCTTACACACCAATGTTATACGCCAATGTTATACGTTACGTATCGCACGCGTTGGCGCCATAGTAGAGCAGTCGTCAAATTTATGCATGAAACAACACTTTTTTTTAATTCTACATTTTCTAATGTCCACAAGTATGAGTTTTATGTATCACAACTATTATAACGTCGTGAGTTCTGTCAAAAAGGACCACTCCCGCTCGAATCAATCAATGTACTGCTGGGTAATCACTAATTAAACGTGCTACACGCAACTGTAGTGCCATTTATGCCATCGACATATGTACTACAGAGTAATGGCTTCTATCCTCTATACTAAAATAATGCCGATATGTGCTATAATTCCAAAGTTATAAGCGATCTTGCCATAACATATTTCGTTATATATGGCTTTTGCAAGAGAAATCCCCCCCCCCCACCCCTCCCTCTGACCGAAATAAAAGATGTTTCACGTCAAAAAACACATACAAAACTTGTGACTTAAATTAATTACTAGTTTACCGCAAAATAATTTTAATATTTGGATATTGGTAAAATCAATGACGTTATACTCAATACATGCAAATGTTCCAATCCAAAATATAACATTGTTCACGGATATAGATTTACTCCTAACTCTATAATCTACCAAAGCTAGGGCCGATCGAGAAGAGGCTCGTTTCCCCAAAGTTGCCAAGCACGCAGATACGACGGTTGCGATATGCTGGACAATACGGCATTGTGGGACAAGTAATTAATATTCCGGTTGACGTAAACAACATGGTGCAAACCCACAAGTACGCTCCAGACGTTTCACGTACTCCACTGAGGCTGCGTCTCTGATACAGCCTATCCGAATTGTTATAACATTGTTCATGACGCTTGAGCTTAAAATAGACCATCTAATTCAGAACACTAATAACATATCTGTACATATATTATTAAATCATTGGTTATATAATAAGAAAATATGAAAAATCCTCCATTCAACATGACCTTAGCATCCGAGAAATATATTATTCTATTGGATTCTTCTCAATTTCGTTTTTAAAATGGACTGAAAATTACAAATTTCCTGAATATAAAATATTTTTAAAAAAAATTTATCAGATTCAAGTTTAAATGTGTGAAGTGCGGAAAAACTAGCAAACATGCAGACCACAAGTATTTAGTAAAAAAATTAGACAAAATAATCACAAAATTACGCGTTTGATATTACAGTGTTATATTCTTATGAAAGTTATATATGCTACTTAACGTAACTTTTTTTCATTTTTAATAGCTACTTCCAGAATTCCTTGCATTTTGAAATCGTATTTATAAAGTTTAGACATAACGATAAAAGAAGTTCTGAGCGTAGTCAACGTATATGAAACGAAAATAAATCGTAAGCATTTTTCAGGTTGATCGAACTTTATTCATATTAAAAATTTGCATACATTTTTGAACATTGAATAAAAATTAATATACTATCAAAATTAAGATTGATTATTCTACTATTTTATCTGACGAAATCTTTTATCAAGTTGCGAATATGTTTGTGATTAGAAAGTTTGTTAGGATTTTTATGTAATTTAGATAAAGTCAGTTAAAAAAATATGGACCTTCATTCCAGGCGAATAGAAAGAAAGAATTACTAAAATTAATTCTATTCATATTCAATTAGTTACTTTTTTATGGACTCTACTCGAAAGTAAGCTGAGGTGAAAATAATGGAATTGTGCGGAATTTAATGAAATTATTATTTAGACCGGTTTATATTATGGGTCTTAAAAATTTATTTTTTTATTTCAGGTGATTTTTCGAAGATCTAGGATTTTGAACACAGCGACCTTTTTAGCGACTTTTTTACCTTATGGAACTCCATGATTCGTTTAGTTACCTCTTCCGACCGTTCTATTGTTCTAAAAATTTCTTAATTTCTTTTACTTAATAAAATTGTATTAAAACGTACCTACACCAAATTTCATTATTGTATCATCACTAGTTCCTTCTTTAAATTTATTTTAGAAGAATAGAATTAGAACTAGAATGAATTAAGAATAGAATATTTTAGAAGATAGAATTTAAATTTATTTTTTTTATTATTATTTTTTTGTGGTAACGAGGTAGAAACTTTTTATGAGAAATAAAGAAATACATTGTTCATAAACGGTGTCGTAATAAATAAAACCATTAAATTACGAGTTTTCAGAAAACTATTAATTTCAAAACACAGACCGGACCATGAAACTTATAGATGGCGCCAATATGAATATTAAAAAGTCAAACCCACAGAGCATAAACTAAACTCAAACCTTATTTAGTCATGCCACCTATTGTGTCAATTTTAAACGAAATTTTTTCAACGCCACTTCTTTGAATGCATCAAGAAATAATTTGTATTACTAATAACTATATTTTAAATATTGATCGAATTTTTGTTTACGAAAAGTGGCATTACAGACAATATTATAAACTTCATCACAATGTTTTGAAATTGGTGGTTCATGTGATTAATGTTACCAGCATGTATATATCAACCAGCTGCACTATTATGGGTTGTTTACATTCCATGTTTTTGTATCTTAAAAAATTAAAAAAATATTAATCATGCATTACTATTTTATCACAAAAATTAAATTGCCTTGAAATATATTATTGTTACATGTAAATATACATTAATGAAAATAGTTACGACTACTGATGACAAAAAAGATGTACCTAAAAACCTAAAATGAAATATTCGTTGGTATAAATTTATAATACATTTTTGTGCTTTAATTGTTTTATTATTTCTAAATTATTTTAGTTACAATTCATTGACCATAATCTAAAACCATGAGTAAATTCTAATGTAAACTAGCCATAACTATTGCACGAGTGACGTTTTCTATGTGCAAGTGTGTGTGTGTGGGAAGACGTTTATGTATAGGTTTTCTCTCTACTTCTATTAAAGGTGTAATACAAAATGGGTTTGATATTTTAAAATTTTGAAGAAAAGTGTGTTTTAATTATGTTCATTTATGGTGTGGAAATTTATTGTGATATGGTTTTTTATTAAAGTTTCGCCCGAAGTGTAAACTAGATAGTATTCGTGCATTTACAGTTATGCGCGTAACACAAATTTTGTGCATCGAGTTTCTGTACTTCAAATTAGGCCACATAGCGATCTTTCCCTAAAATACCGCTGTTCTGGTTGTCGACGTATGAAGCTACTGTAAGTAGGACCATTACACTTGCGTCAAGTAGAATTTTGTTTCTACTTCAACATATCAATGTTTATACAATATTTCTGTAGTTCAAATTTATAATGTTTATATTTGTGAACAGTAATAACATGTAAGTCAATAATTCTTTAATGTATTCTAATATAGGTCATTTCGCCATTCTAAGTAAATTACGGGTTTTGCAACGTTTTAATACGGTTGACCGTGTTTATAGAATACAGGAGGACCGCAATCGCGTTGACATTGAATTATTTTGTGATTATTTCGTTAGTTAAACAATTATTTGCTTCTGACATGTGCAAAGTTTGAAATGTGGGTGCTTTATTATTTTTTAACAGATTTTAAAAGTGTCCAAAGTAATGATTAAATAAGTGGGACACCAGCTTGGTAATGGTATGTCATCTACTGGGGAAACTGAGGCCGACTCCGGCACCATATCACCTATCATTTCCAACATCAAAAATGAACAGGTGAGTTCTTTTTGTCAAGATAAACAAATAAATTTTATTTTGGAATATCATTTGCCTCAACTAGCAAGTAATATATGCAGAAAATTTAATATAATTTTTATAAAATGAAAACAAAATTTGTATCTACAAGTTACTTAATTCCAGAGATAAAACTAATGTATGTAGTGTAAAAAACAACTTTAATACAATCAGAAAAAACCTACTTCAGATTGCATTATACATATTATCAGAATTGCGTTTTTTTGTGTACGTGACTGTTTTGATGTATTTGTTTTAAAATATTTATTTTAATTATTGACCTTCATGAATTATTGAAATTCTGATAATTTTTATTTCTCCAAAATGTAGAGACATGTTTGTTATCCGCTTTAGTAATATGTAGTGTTTGCATACATTAAACTGTCATGATATATTTCTTTCAATCATTTGATTTTAATGTCGTTTACATTCAAAATGTCATAAACTATCAGTCTATTTGCCCTCTAAGGTATCTTCAATATATTCAAATCTTTTCCATGTTACATAACTAAAATAAATGCTGTATATTTTTTATCAGCCATTGAGTTCTAGGCCCAGTGATACCATTATTTTTAACTCTTATTCAATAATTTTTTTGTAGTTTATGACATTTGACTGTTGTTTTCTTTTATATATCATATCATAAAACTAAGGAAGTTAGAAAAAAAAAGAAGGTAAAAAAAAAGAAGTTTGAAATGAAGATAATTCTGTTATATAAAAATAATATTTAAAAAATAGTTGACAATGAAAAGTAATACATATAATCCCAAATTTAAATGCAATTATAATCTGTACTGGATTTTACAACTTTATGAAGGGGCTAATTATTGAAACAATAGGTCTGGTCAGTTTCTAAATAATTCCCGACCAACTCATTATGGCACTGACTTTAATGATGCCATTAAAACCCAATTGTGCTAATTGTTTTACAAATATTCCAATGGACTTTTTACAGGATAATATATTAAATTTATTCTAAACTCAATGTCATTCTAAGAATATTATTCGTTAAGTCACTTGCTTAAGTTGTAAATATCTGAATACAATAATTGACTGAAAATTTTATTCCATCAAATCCTTCAATATACTGTGATTCAGTTGTGATGAAGATCGTTTATTAATTGTGAGGTACGTAACACTATATTCCAGTAGATTATTATTGACAATAAAAATATTGTTTGACGTTTATCATAGCATCTTTCAGACGGCAATTGATGACAGCATCATTTAGACAGTATATATAAATGACCACTTGGACTTTGACAAAGCATTTTGTGGATTTTAACAGCTAGTTACGGGATAACAAATTGTTTCGTAAATTTTATGCATTGAATAACTTATTCCTTATTTAGAGTCGCGTGCATTACGTTCGTGTCTTCTTCATTCGTCTCATACTTTTTCATAATATATTATTTTTAAGACACTATTTGTTTTGAGGTCCTAACAAAGAGTAGTGGCCTTCTGTACTGTTTGTATAGAAGTTTATATTGTAATGTTTATGTCCTGTTTGTATAGAAGTTCATATTATGTCTTGATGAAAATGATGTCTCGGTGATTAAAGGCCTACTTAATTTCTTTCCCTTTAATGGCATATTCATCACCTAACATATTTATTTAAAAGAGTTATTTATTCTTTAAATTCATAATAATGTATTCGTACAATATTTTGTATTATTAAGAATAGAACTGATAGAAATGGTTGTGAGAGTCAAAGTAAATAATTTGTAAAGAAAATATTTCAAAACACAATTGAATCGCAGTTATAACGAACGAATAAAAATATAAGTAATATCAACTGGTCCTATACTAAAAAAACTGTGTTTTATTAATTTTGATCACTTTAACTCTAGTCAACGTGCTTTGCGTTAGCATCTTGTTATATGTAAATATAAATGATTACCAATGAAACTGAGTTTGTATGTTCATTTTATCTTGATTAATAAAGTGATCAAGCAGGTATTATGAAAAGCATTGATAAAATTTACTGAAAAAATAAACAACTTATTCCTGTTGCCATTTTCAGGTCAACGAATCTGTTGCGACCGTCAAAACTGTGGAAGAAGGCACAAAAAAGAGCAATTCATTACTAAAATGTACCACCTGTGACAGCTTTAGTACATCGAGCAGTCGCACGTTAGCTTCCCACATGGCACAGTGCTCCGCAGACAACAATAATGTGGGCGCGGGTGCAGCCGCTGCAGATGCCCGGCCCCACCGAAAGCTCTTTGAATGTGACGTGTGCAACATGAAATTTTCAAATGGCGCCAACATGCGGCGCCATAAAATGAGACACACAGGCGTAAAACCCTACGAGTGCAGGGTATGCCAGAAAAGATTCTTTCGTAAGGATCACCTAGCAGAACACTTCACGACTCATACGAAGAGTTTACCCTATCACTGCCCAATTTGCAATAGAGGTTTTCAAAGGCAGATCGCTATGAGAGCTCATTTCCAGAATGAGCATGTCGGTCAGCATGATTTAGTCAAAACTTGCCCCTTATGTAGTTATCGTGCGCAAACTATGAAGAGTTTGCGGGTACATTTCTTTAACAGGTAATTAAATAATTAATATAATATATTCTTTTTTTTACAAAGAGCCATATGAGGACACCTCAGGAAAAAGAAAGAATGTCAATAAAAAACAAATTAAAGAAAATTGAATTTAGTTTAGCATAGACTTCTATTCTTCAAGTTCTTCTTATCCAAAGAAAATACACTTTTTATTGAAATAAATTTTATATATGAAAATAAATTACTGTTGAAAAAAATATTATTTATAGACTTATAAGCATTTCAATTTGATATTCTGTCAATTGAATTTTATTGACTTTCGTTTTTCTTTCTGAGGACTTTTCATATGTACTATTCTTTATTTTTAAGATGAAGAATGCATAATAATTGATATTTAATAACAGTAACAATTACTTTTTTGTTAAGTTATACAACTTAAGTAGTATGAACGGAATGTTTGAGTCCAATTTTAATAATTACCTATTATAGCATAATCAGGGTTTCATACCCGAAAGGTCAGTATGGCTTTAACCGTTTTAGTGCCATGGTTTTTTACTCATATATACTTAAAAATGCCAAAGAAATCTTTTGTTTTTGATGTCATTTACCCTTGTCTGGAAAAAAACTGTATGTCTACTAAAATTATCCAATTTTAATAATTTTTTCGGCGTTAATAAAAACTCTAATAAAAACTTGTCAACTTGTGTAAGTCTTAATAAAAACTTGTACAAGGATAATAAAATAAAAGAAAATTATGGAAATATATATTGTGAACAAAAATTATAACAAAAACTGAAATCAAGGTCACAGCGTATTTTCGCAGTCCGGTACATCCTCCGTATCAGCAAAATAATTGCAAATCACTCAAAATTTGCATTACGCCAAATTGTGAGCGCATCACAATGTAACTCCCACTATCACTTTCTTCACAACTTGAAAAACAATCATTTTCACTGAAATTATTTTCGTATACCGACATTATGGGTTAAAAATTTTCTTTTCATGGATCCTTTTTATATTGTAATTACTAATAATATTATAATTTGAACTTTATGTAACACGTAGAAAGATAAAAAATGACCGATGCGTGCGAGCGAACTCTCCTACTGCACGCTAAACAGCAACTGATTTCGTGAGCGTCATCGCGCTCGTGGCAAATTTTGTTGCGAATTTGAGTGCCGACAAGCGCCATCACGAGCGTGATGGCGCTTGTCGGCACTCAAGCTGTTAATGTGGCAATGTTGTCCGTACTCCATCTGTCAGGCAGAGACTTCTACTTCTTAGTAAAATGAGTTATAAACTTGAAATTTCCTTATAATATGTAGTAACTTGACCCAAAACTAAACCCAAAACAATAATGATTTGGTAAACCATCAAATTTTTGCGATTTTTAGACCAAATTTTTCAGGTCTATTTCAAAAACTTCATTACATAGTAAGCTGTAAATTGACTTCTCATATCTCCTCTATTTAAAAGACAAATACTTAGAAGAGCTAGAGGTATAATATTAAATAAGTTATCAGTAATAAAGAAACTGTGAAAGAATGCTAGGACATAAATGTTTAAATCATTATATGTAAGTAAGTGTGGTTTAAGTGGAGGCTACGAAAAAGGAAAATAACTTGTGTAAGCATAAATCGCAAAAATAATTTTTTTTAATTATTGGTTGCAGTAATTATTTGAGAAACTCTGTTTTAGAGAGAATCTGCGTAGCATTTTTACAAATCAGTATGAAATACATTTTGAAACTGAAATTTAGAACAATTTAATACAGAAATCTATGCAGTTAAGTTTAGCTTTCCTGTATATGTGATATGTCAGGAAACTGTTGTTAATCCTGAATAAATTGTTTATAAGTCATTACCTATATTTATAGTGCATTTATAATATATGCTTTTTATTTTTATTCTACTCAGTTTGAGCTTAAATCACCTTAACACGTCCTCATTTTATCAATAAATGATAATTTTACATTCTTTCCTTATCACTTAATTCATAATTCTGTTCGCACAATCTTCATTCCAAGAAGACATTTAACTTAGATTTTTTCCTACCGATTTTTGTATTTTTACTTTTTGTAAAATTTCATCAAAAATATAATAAAACACAATAAAACAAAATAAAAAATAAATGACATCAAAAACAAATATTGTTACAAATTGCAATTTTTCAAAACTTTGTATGTTTTACATGATAAGGCTCTGCAGAATTGAGTTTCTATATACTGGGAGGAGGGTGGTTTCGTGGCAAATATACGAAAATATTTTTTATTTTATTAGTGAATTATAAACAATTATTATGATTTGCCAAGTCACAAAACTTAAAAGGTTGAAGACAAATTAAGGGTTAATGAAGTTATATACTTTAACAGTTGTCATAACTGTATTTGACATGACCTTGTAGTTAATACCTAGTTTTACTTAAGACTTCGTTTCTGTCATACATCGAGGTTAATCAATTCTTCCATTTAACAAATTATGTTATTCAGTTTTCACCATTTTTCTTTCATTCCCTAAGAAAAATATTTCAAATGAATCTATTTCATTTTAAGAAATGAAACAATTTATGGCGTAAAAAATATACTAAATTAATTTTGTTATTCATATTTCTGTTTACCAGGTCAGTATAACACCTCATAAATCATTTTTGTCCAAATCCTTCATACCACCGTGTCGTGATCTCTGGGGAAATTAGGGGAGGTACTTTGGAGAGTTTCTTTTGTTCCCTATAGGTATATCAAATTTGGAGTACTAAGACGTATCACACTACTCCATGTTCTATGCAGCTTGAGTGGCTCTTGCAAGGTTCCTGAAAAAATTGTCTCTTCCTGAAATTGATTTATTCCGTTTTAACAACTCGTCAATCTAAGTATTCTGTGATATCTGGAATCAACCATATTTTGCACAAGTATTATTTTGCCTATGTCTTTGCTTGCACGAATTATAGGGTTTCGACAAATTATTTTTCTAAATTTTTTAAAAAACCGTTATGTAAATGGTATATTATTTTATATTCCTTGACTAAATTGCTTGTATTTTTTCTAATTTATAGTAATTACTTTGTTACCTATTTATTTGTATTGAATTATTTATTTTTTCCTATTTCATTATTTTTAACAGTATCCTTTTCATAACAGCATATTTATAAAAATGTATAACATGTTCCTTGAAAACTTAACTGTAATGTTTTGTCATTAAACATATCAATGTCATGTGTCACAATTCATCTTGTATGTTAGTGGGATTTTATACACGCCGTAACACTTTATATGTAGAGATAGGACGCATTTAATTGTTGCTTGTACTTTCTAAAAATGGATAAATAAAAAATAGATAAAATTATATCTCGAAAGTTCGATCTATGAAAATTACTGTTTCATAGTTCATTCACTTAATATCATATAATGATTTAGACTATATAATAGTTTGAGTACGGCATTAAGCTTTTTACGGCATGAAATCAACAAATAAACCAACATTCAGACAAGCACCAATAATTCAAAAAATCTCCTGTTTGCTGTAAATAGGCTATACCAGTCATTTAAAAAAAGATATCCAGTAAATAAAAATGCTTTTAATTTTTTGTTTTCTCGCCTTAAAGAGCAATTTAAAAACTACTTGAAAATATATTTTTCTCTTAAACAAAAAAAACCAACTCATGTAGATAACGCTTCAGATTACAGGAAAAATGTAGTGGATAGTGCTGTGAAAAATGTAGTGATTACTGGCTTAAAATAAATTGCTTTATATTTTTGTGTAATTGTTTTGCATTTTGTTACCAATAAATAAGATATATACAAGTGTTACTAAATTAATAGAGCAGGCCAGCTTCTATGGGTTTCTGTGTATGCGACACTGTCAACTCCTTTTCGGGATTTAAACATCCAGCAATGTAAGCACTACTTCATACAATAATGTTTAGAAACACATAGTATTTATGGAGGTTTCATTTACGATTTTAAAACAATTAAATGTTATTATGATTGAAAAATATTAAAACCAAAAAATATTTTTTTTTGTTAAGAAATAAATTATTTCTCTTTAATAGAGGCTCAAACCAAAATAGTTATAGATTATTTTTGTCTTATATCTTTGAGAGGAATCCAAAAAAACATTCTCGCTATACTAAATGGCAAACATTCTGTATATCATGCTGTTACGTAAGCATATATTTACATAAGTATATATTTGTATACGTAAGCGGGAGTATGTTATTAAGCAGAAATGATATGGTAGAAAATATACATTTGAATTCTAGGAATAGCTAGATGCATAATCTCTTTTTCATCATACGTTTAAAGAATCATAGACTGAGTTATATTTATTTAGATTTTGCAAGCGTAATAATCTGCATAAATCATATCTTGACATAATGTGGTCATGGTGCGTCCCTGTTTTATCTTTTAACTTTTTTTCATCATTATATATATATCTTTCCATTATGTATAATATCTTTCCTAATGTCTGGTATAGATATTATTTCTCCATGTATACCATACATTGACGTTTTAGACCCTTATAGGCTTTCTCAATGTCTGAAAATTTAGTCAAATTTCTTACCTTGTTCTGAATATTTATATACTTACTTGATTCTCATAAATCCCGTTGAGTTAACAAAATTACACAGACAACTGAAAAAGGTAAAATGTAAACTTTCAAACCCAGAACTGAATAACGTGGGGTGTTTTCATTATGATAGAAGATCTAAAAAGATAAAGACTAAAATGTTATTTTTTAACATGTGGTTCATTACCCTTCTACCTTTTTTCTCTGAATATCTAGATTGTAAATGATTGATGAAGGGGCACTGCATCCACAATACCGAATAAATATCATAATATAATGATGATACATCATAACCTTCCACAGACATGGTATTGACTTAGACAACCCAGGGCCTGGCGGCAGTTCAGTATCGCTTCTCGCAGCTGGTATAGCGAACGCAGCTTTTGGATCAGATGGCGCTTTGGATCCCACAGCTGTGAATGCCCTCGGGGCACTAGGTACAGGACTTTCCGTGTCAGTTGCAACCACCTACTCGGACAGCGGAGATAGTACTGGTGCTAGGTCGCTGGATAATGCGACGCCGCCAATGCATTATCTGACTCCTCACGTTGAAATATCTATGGCTGATAATAATGAGACATTTTCTCCGGGACAATCTAATCATAGAAATTCAGGTGAATATACTTATTTTTATCTTTATTCTATTGATAATACACATTGTTGGTTACTTCTTTCAGCTATACAGTCATATATCTGTTCCCTCTAGTCAGTATCATATATTCAAATATCATAGTATTCTTAAAAAGCTATTAGATTGTTTATCTAATGAGGCAAATTATTATTACATAACATTTATTACACTAACATGGTACATAACATTTATTACACAAAAATGGTGGTGTCAACATTAACAATATATATATTATACCATTTGTCTAAAAACCACCAGGAATTGTTAAAAAAAAACACGAATTTAAGTTCATTCATCAAAATTTTGTCACCTTTAAAGTGATCCCCATTGTTTGCATCCACTCGTCCGTACATTTCGCATAGACTAAAAGTCATATGGCCTTTAATTCCTGCTCCGAATTTGTTTGTTGTCTTCAATCGATCCATTAATGTCTTTAATGGATTGATTCATTAAATTCTATCGATCCAATCGAACATTCAGTATCTTCAATTGATGCTCTTTTTGCAAGAAATTAAGCTCTTCTTCGGAAACAGTCTTGGCGGCGATGCATCTTATGCCCAAAACATTGGTTAAGATTTCAGGAACCGTCATATTATCAATGTTCAACTCTTGAGCCAACTCTCTAATACTGAAATGATGAATAGATAATAATAATTTTTTTTAAGCACTAATTGTTGATTTTTTCCATGTTATTGTCAGTGGTAGATATTGAAGACCAAGGCAATTCTTCGGCCTCTTTACACCACACTTTGGACAATTTGTACCACTCGTACCTGCATTTTCGACATAGTCGAATCACCATTTAATATTTTTAACGATTCGGCACAAGAAATTTTGTTAGAAACACAAAATTTTAGGCAAATTCTTTGTTCAACTAATTTATTCATAATAAAATTCGCTGAGCAACTTTGAGGTCGACCTATTGCAACAGTTGCTGTAAACAGCCTAGTTAATAGTTCGAACTCAGGTTTGGTTTGGTAATTAATGATGGTTTTACCAAGTTAAATATAAAATACCGATTCCTTATAAGTTTTTATAAAGAAGATATAAATGAACACTGAACTCACTTTTATAATAACATACTCATTATAATAAGTCATATGCCCTGACTTGTCAGCACTTCTCCTTGCCTTCTGTGTCTTGTTGATTTCAAACTTATCCTATGTGTTAATAGCTAGCCTGATAGTGAGTAGTTTCAACATGATATCGACTCACTATTCCAATGATCTATTATTTTATATATATATATTCTAATTATTCTGAGCAATAAGCAACTTTTAATGTGAGTAAATGTGCAGTGATGGTATACTCCCACTTACGGGCTGCTTGGTGGGACAGCTTTATGCATTGTTATGAGCTGAATGGAACTAAGCTGAAAAGGGTTTCTGATGTCATTATAGATAACTCACATTTGAAAGTCATATAATCGAAACCTGTCAGAAAGTCTAATAGGTATTATTTATCATACCGCATTCCCCACTATTTCCATGACATCGAATGTATCGCGATTTTATTAAATTTTTCAGTCCATAGCATACATGAAACGAACTCATTATCTGGTTTCAATTTGAAGGTACTTATATCCTCATGCTGGAGAAAATATTAAAAAAAGTTCTGTAGGTTATGCATTTTTCGAAATTATTAAATCATTGAATTCATAACCCCTTCTCGAGTTTAATATTGTTTTATGCTCCTGGCTGTTGCATTAAAGGGATATGTCATAATTTAATTCACCTGCCTAGAGTGCGCAAAAATATTCTTCCGCATTGACAATATTGCGAGACGCTCCTTATTTTGACATGGTATTCTGCTCATTGACCCTTTCAGGAATTTGTTTACAGAGTTACTTGGGGTTCCACAACTGATCACTAGCTAGGGTAATATTAGCGATGTCTTATTCTTTATTGTTTATACTACATTTTATGACCATTTGTTCTTATGGTATTTCAACATGTCTCGAAGCTTTGGGTAAATCTGTAAGTTGGGCATGTGTTTTTCAAAAAGTAAATAAATAAATAAGAAAAATAAATTGCATTTCTTTCATAAGTAATATCCTTGAAAATATTTCCAAATGATATATCTTTCTCTATGAGTAGATATTTTATTTATTGTGTATTTATTTTTAATATAGCACCTTGAAAAACTATATTCCTGCCATTAATAATGTCTATTTAATTATACTTTTTGTTATCTTTAACGTTTATAAGGTTAACACTGATATCTTTTAGATCCTCAAAAAAGTAAACCAGATATGAAGTTTGTTGCTATCCATTAATGCCTTTGACTAAAGCATCATTAAAACCTTTGGTTAAAGCATTGGATCTACTCCTCTTTAGGCATCTATTCTATGGCCGTTTGGATTTCTCGTAAAATGAATACCTTGAATTTGATGTTGTAGTTGATTTTCGAGAATAAATAAAAATGGCAGAGAGCATGCAATTGGTGACACATTAATTAATTTGTTGAAGGTATTTTAAAAATAATTTTTTTGTCCTTTGAAATGGGCTGGAGTATTATTCATTGCAGGTCCCTTTATTTTATGTTCACAAGATTATATCCAGCTTTCATCACCTATGAAAATTATAAATACAGCGTTTCAGTGCCGTCTGAAATTTTTATAGTATTTGGAGAAAGCGGTGTCCACACAATAGTGCTTTTGAGCTTTACTTCGATTGAGAATCTGAAAAAATTTCTTACCAGATTTGTATAGGATTTTTTGTATATTACTTGACCAAAGGTCAATAGTAGCCCATATCTTCTAACTAATTTTTTTTTGTGCTTCTGTCATAAGTCCCACAGCATTTTTGTTAACATTTGTCTGAGATACATGACCTTTTTTGAATGTATCCACTGAGATAAGTATTAAAACTGTTGTAAATATGTGTACAGAATGATCAAATGCTAGTCGAAATCTAACATTACTCTCCTACTGATTACAATACAAAAGTCATAAATTTTGTCTCAACACAGCTTTTAAATAGCTACCAGAATTGAGAGCCAATTAATTGTCTCGTAATTCAAAAATAATATTTTAACCAAAGAAACCTATTATTTAAAATTATATTTAGCAAATAAATTTTAATTTTTGGGTATTGATAGAAAGAAGTTCTGGACAACTTAGTCCAATTCCTTTACGTAGTATGATGATATGCACACTCCTTTTTAAACTCTCAAGAACATAATACAAAATTAGCTTTTTAATTATAGCTGTATATATACAGCATTTAGCATATATACATCAAAAATTTATGAAATTTTAAACATATTTAATTTGTAATATACAAGTGAAATCCATACTTCAATATATGATTTGTAGCATAAAGCGAATGTTACTTGCGGTTTTAGATAAAACGTACAAACTTCATTACTATCAAATTACAATAACTTCTCGGCTGGGAATTGGTCCATACTAAATTAAAATTGATTACCTCACATTAAGCTCTCAGTTCATAGTCTCAAGGCAAGCTGGAATTGACGAGATTTTCCAGGCTACGGCACAGATATGTAATTCCAGCTATATTCAGACTGAAACAATCCTGTGTTTATTACACACACAAACAAAGAATCATTGTGTTATTATAACGCTGACTGTGTTTGTTGTTATTCTCGTAATTATCTCGTTCATAAGATAAATTTATAATTTTAATAGTATTCCAGTTTTGGAAAAAATTTTCGTTGTGAATGAAACAATGGTGACTATCGAATGTAGCTCTATTTATTATAAGATTAAGGTACGGATTTTCAATTTATCTTTTAGTGGAAAAAATAGTATATTTGAAAATGTTAGATCGAACCCAGTTTTTAAACTAAACATTCCTAATAAATCTAATATAGGGTATTTCCACATAATTTTTATGTCTATCTTAATGTCGGTGGCTAACTCGAGTTGCATTTGAAATAAAATGTTTTGATGACCTCGTTTATATTCAGAATAACTTCAGTTTAGCGAAAATCTGAATTTCCAATTTTTTTTGTTTTAAATGAAAGAAAATAAGTAAGAAATTAAGTATTAGTGAAAAGTAGGGCTCGAACGCGATTATTTTATTGAAAAAAGTTCCTATACAAAAGTGCGCTTTGTCAAGGAATTATTACTTGTAAATTTTTACACATAATTACCATTCTCAGTAATACTAAACGCAGAATTTGCAAATACAATGAGGAATAGATATTAAAAAAAACAAACCCAAAAAATTAAAATATGAAAATGCGCAAAGTAGATTACATAAAGTCAGGTTATGAAATTTATGTTTGACAGCCAATTGATAACCGTTTTGCTCATAGAAAGAGTATTTTTGGCATTAATTTTTTATAATGAAATAATTGTGTCCAAGCCCTAATTATTTTAAATACATCCTTTTTAAGTATATTCTTTCATTTAAAACAAAAAATGGGAAATTGACGGTTTCGCTAAAGTTAACTTATACCACAAATATGTTAATTCAGAAAAAAATTAATCATGCACAGTAAAACTATAAAATTCTCTTCGTATATTGAAATTTGTATCGAGGGGCAACTAGCTATTGCGAATCGAGAACATAAAGAAAGGGTAGATAGAAATGCAAATAATTTAAAAAAATTAATGGATACTGTTGTATTTCTAGGCAAGCTTTTCATGGTTACGATGAAAGTCGAGGTAATTACGTCTAGAGTGTATTGTTTTTGAGTGCTTACGATTATTGAGACAAATTTTCACTCATTTTTATACATCAAAATAATTTATTTTAAGTTTTCATGAAATTTGATGTGTGTGGATTTAATTTTGATGGGAAAAAGAAAATAATACATATATGTGCGTAAATGATTTGACAATGATTTTCGTTTTTAATTTGGTCATTTGTCAAGTTTCTACACAAATCTTTAACGAGAACTAAATAACATTCTAAGATAATTTTTTATAATTGTTTTAAATTTCCGAAATGAGACGCCCGTTTGCAGAGATCGTCAGTCATCATTATTATATTCAGCCAAACTGAGCTTCGTTTAATAAAAGTTGAAATATAAAATAGGAAATAGTATCTTTCATAAGCCTTAATTATTGATTTCCATTTCAGAGGGTCGCATGAATGGCACTGGAGAGGGTCCACACTCACCACAATCTGGAGACAGTGCTTGTAATGTAGCCAGCAGTTCACTTACCATGCCTTCTTTGCCTGCCACCAATATCACTCCATCAATCAGCCTCATTCCCATAAAGCAGGTAGAAAAAATTTTCTTTTAAAGTCTCCCATGTCATTCAGTATAAGCGTGAAAAGGCATGGATAGGTAGCACCCACATTTTTGTTGCTCATATAGTAAGAATAAAACACTTTTCGTTCTTGAATGACAGATGTAGTCCCAATATATTTTGCTGTGTGTAACAAATATGGATATATAGTAAATCTCCTATATACTTTGTTGCTCAGGAGGTTCGTAAAGCAAAGACCATGTAACCTATTAGCTGGAGGAGCAGTAATATATAAATGTATAAGTAATACATACATATATGTGTGTGATAGATATTCAATTGTAAGATAGCATCTATTTGAGTCTTGAAAATTGTTATAAGCTTGCATATAAAGACTGCCCTTATTGAGTTGAAGTTAAGATAATACATTTGTTCTTCCAAAAACAATTGTTTATTACAGGTCATATAAATACAGTTGACAATTGTAAATCTTATAATATAACAATTCAAACTTTTGTGGAATTCCACAAACTCAATCAGGAGATTCTATCGAGATTTATTGAGAAAATTATGATTCTATTAACTTTGGGCCCTGTCTGGTGCTATTCATGCGACCATCTGACATGGAAAACAATTAATGCTTACGCATGTTATTACTTCCTATTTTATATTATAACTTATTAAACGAAACTCTTGATTGAATGATTTATTCTATTTTTTCACAATGATTAGGTACAAGTTATTGCAAATCTCTGTAAAACTAAGAAGTAATAATAGAATTAAAAGTGAAATTACGCATATCTGATGTTGCATAGTATAACCAACACAAAAATACAAGATGATTACCAAACTCGGAGTAAAACGAACGAAATGTAGTAGACGACATCTTAGCTTTGAAAATGGAAAATAGTTCATGTCTGTTAATAATTTCTTTTTTATTAAATCTTGTGTTAAAACACAATCACAAAATAATACAATCACAAAGTAATAAATTTCATTTAAAACCATAATTTCAGGAACCCTCATCGCATGATGACAACTCTCAAAATGCTACTGCGCCAGGCAATGACGACAGTCATAATGACATAACAAACGGCCAGAACGGAAGCTCAGGAGAGAAACGCGGTCAGAATGTATCTTCAAGCAGTTTATCTTCACTTATTAAAGTGTCACCATTGAAAAGTCTGTTAAGAGAGGATTTAAAAAGACGCCTTTCAGCTCGTGGCCGTGGTCGGGCAGCTGTAAGTATTATGATATTGAATATGACATCAATAAATATTCAGTAAACCAAAGTAAATAGAATTGATATTTATTTTTATTGATAAGTATTTATTGAATTGATAAGTATTTTGTGCAAGTAATAGAGCACTGATAAATGATAGTTTATAATAATTAATTTAAAACAATCATTACGAAAAAGGGTATCATTTTCATTGCATTCAATTTAAGGGGGTCTTAAATGGGAATGAAAGAATTCTTTGAAGACAGGTTCCACAGCTTTTTGGGAATTAAACTGTTCATAAGGAGTAAGGTCTGCTAGTATGTTAGATGATGGACGTTTTCTATTGTGCAATCTGTGATTTAATCACAAATTGTCTTGAGGGCTCTTTCTAAAACATGAATGTGGCTTTAAACAGTTTTATGAGAGCTTACATTACAATATTATGTTATATTTGGAAGTTTTTGTTCCTTATCCGTTTGAGTGCCGACGAGCGCCATCACGCTCGTGCGCGTGCTAACTAAATATGCCACGAGCGCAATGGCGTTTGTGAAATCAGTTGCTGTTTAGCATGCGGTATGGGAGGTCGCTCGCATCGCAAATTTTTTATCATTCTACATGTTACATAAAGTTCAAATTATAATATTATTAGTAATTATAATATAAAAGGAAGCAGGAAAAGAAAATTTTTAACCCATAATGTCAGAATACGAAAATATTTCGAGTGAATATGATCGTTTTTCAAGTTGTGAAGAAAGTGATAGTGGGAGTGACATTGTGGTGCTCTCACAATTTGGCGTAATACAAATTTTGAGTGATAGTGATAATAGTGACGGTAACAATTATTTTGCTGATACGGACGATGTACCTGACTGCGAAAATACGATGTGACCTTAATTTCAGTTTTTGTTATAATTTTTGTTCACAATGTATATTTCCATAATTTTCTTTGTATTTTATTATCCTTGTACAAGTTTTTATTAAGAAAACACCGAAAAAATTATTAAAATTGGATAATTTTTGAAAGAGATAGTTTTTTTTCGAAACAAGGGTAAATGACATCAGAAACAAAAGATTTCTTTAGCATTTATGAGTATATATGAGTAAAAAACCACGGCACTAAAACGGTTATGAAATGTAGAAACAATCTTCTTTGTCTCTGGAAGAGATTGTTAGTCTAGATACTACAGGCAAAATATGTGACAAATGTATACTTTTATTGATCAATAGCAATTTTGCATGAGTTTAGAATTTAACACTGAACTAATTGTTGTTTTGGAATTTATATATTAATATTGACAAAAAAAGAAATTGAATGCAATGAAAGGAGATCACTTAGGAGCATTTACATAGACTAACTGATCAACTAATAAATGCATATATTCAGCATGAATATAAAGTTACGAAAATCGGGAATACTAGGATCTTGTGGCAACATAGACATTGTAGTTATAGGAAAGTTAACAAGAAACATAAATTTATGGGTTAAAAAAGTGGGTGAGAATGAATTTAAAAAATAAATTAAGGATGAATGTTTAAGGAAAGTTCAAAGTCGGTTTAAGGCTCCGAGCAAACTGTTGATATTGGCAGTCAGATCACTGAAAATGAGCAGATTTTGGTCATACGCTAAGACTATATAACAAATTTACGAAATGCTACAATGACCAAAATATTCCATGTTGATCAGACAGGCACCGAATTAATTATGCAAGTCAGCTAATATAAGTCGTATTACATGTTCAATCGAATGGTCCTTGTATGCAACATCTAGTGATGTGCATCTATGTCTACTATGAAGAATCAGAAACCAACTGGAATATAGTAAATCATAAATATAGAACAGCATGTTTGAAGTTAGACATCTAATTAAATGTAGTAAAAGGGAACATTGTCAGAATAAAGGGTGGTAAATCACATTATACCATTTACAGCAGTTATATAGTGAACGCTGTATGTATAACTGCCCTTATCATTGAAATAGAATATTAATCTCATTATTAAAGCCATAAAAGAAATTGTTGGTTATCACAAATAAGATTAAGTATCAATTATTGGAAAGTTTAGTTTTATATATGGTGTTTTGTTAAACAGATGTCTCCTCGAGCATCACCATCGGAAGGCGGTGTTATTACTTCAACACATGGCGACCACGCCGGAGGTCTGCTACCCCCCTCCTCCCTCGTCTGCACCTTCTGCGCAATCACTTTCCCTGACTCCACCCTTTACTTCCTCCACAAGGGCTGCCACTGTGATTCCAACCCCTGGAAGTGCAACATCTGCGGGGAGCAATGTTCCAATGTCTACGAGTTCAACTCCCATTTGCTGAGTAAAAGTCATCAATGACTGTATAGCTTCGGGACGCGTGGCTATCGCTTCACGTCCTAAATTGTATGCATATCACTCCATTGGCCGTATATAAGGTGGAACTCCATCAGAAAGAGATGATACCTCGGCGATGGCAGTTTTAAAAGCGTATTTGTATGATAATGCGATAATTTTTTTTTGTTGAAATCAATTATATTCATTGTTGAATACTTAAGAAAGTATTAACCGAGATTTGGTACAAATATGAAATATCTCAAGATGATATAATATATATACACATTTGGAACGTGTTATAAAGTGTTACATTAGTTTATAGGGATTGTTAAGTTGTATTGAAATTCTATTAGAATTAGTGTGAGCTCTCGGTTCTAGGAATTTCTTCTGAGTCTTATTGATGTTATTAGTTTCAATGTTGCATAATTTCATTGCAGATTTTACACGTAATGATTTAAAAAGATACCTTGAAACTGGTGCGTCGACTGGTCAGTTAGAATTTGCCTAAAGTAATATTTATTTCTACTCTTGTTAGATGAAGAATCGATGAAGAAGTGCATAATACTTTGAAATGGATGTCATCATAGGCAATGTCACATTTTTTTATGAAACACGATGACTTGCTCTGTATGTGCTAACGGATTAAAAAATTTAGTACCGTCAATTTAGGTGCTAGATTTATGCGGAGAATCGTTTTAGAGATTAGTTAATTATTTTTCTTGTTATATATTAATATTTATTTACGTTGTATGTCCAATATATTTTACCGAGTGACTTGGGATCATTATTTTTTTTGTTTTTAATATTATTTATCGGGAGGAGTATAGATCTAGGTTGGGATTTCAGCAAAACCAAAGTTTTATATGCTGAATGTAATTAAATAAACTAGATTTGTTGAATGTATTCAACTCATTTAGTGAAATTATATTTCTATACTTTTGTTATCATGTTTAGTGGATTATGAAGAGATACCAGATTGTTAAATCTAATGTTTTATTCGTATTTTTTTAGTCTCTATCTAGGTTATTGTTTCTTACGTTATTGAGTAGGTGAAATTTAATTGTAGCCAATGCTGATCATTATAGAAACAGGTATATTTTATTTCAATAGCGTTCTTTAATTATGATCAGTTCAGTTTGTGATAAAAAAATTATAATATATACAGGTTTTCCAAATGAATAAAGAAGTCTGAAAAATTTGTTTTTAATCTTCCAAATATAATGGACAAATTAAAATTTTGTTATAAATTAGATTTACATTAAGTTAGTAACTTAATGTAAAACTTAACTTAGTTTGCATTTTTCCATAATTGTTTCGAAGAACACATTTCCATTTTTTATTTCTTAAAAAGATTTCTCAATGACACAAATTTGCCAACAAATTGTTTTCAATTATCAATTACTGAATTGCGATATGGCTATGTTTAAAATTCACCAACTCTTACATGCTTTTGTGATTCATGTTAATTTTACATTCCAAATTGAATTATTTTTTTAAATTTAATATAATTAAAGGCATTCAATGCCTTGTAACTTGCATATAGGCTAGCTGTACTTAAGTTTTTTCTTATTATACGGCAACTACTTACATTTTACATTCCATATCAAGGAAAATTTAAATTAAATATTTTTTATTTCTAATTAAAGGAGATTTATCTGCATTTTTGCAAGAAAAACATATGTATTGTGATGTTTGGATAACTTTCTATTTTAAATAAAGACTTTACATCTTAAAACAAGAATTCCAATTTTAATAAGAATTCCATTTTAAAAAATTTAAATGATTAGTTTGTGAGCATTTAATTTTTTTAGTTTATATGGCAACTTATTCTACAGTTTTTAATATTTATCTCATAACTCTCAATCCCGTGTAGATAAGTTTTTGTTCTAGCCAGTATTTGCCCTCACTGATATAAGTTAAATAAATTATTTGATTTTCTTTGAATTACCATCAAAGAAAATAATATACCTTGTTGACAGCTAACTTTATTGTTTTTATATTTTTATTGTTGCTTTTAAAAGGATGAAAGAACTTAATTTATTTTGAGAAAGAAAACAGTCAATTACATAAAAGAGCAATTAGCTTAATTACAAATTATTGATTAAAACAGGTACAAAACTTAAATTTCAGATTTAAATTATACTTCGTAAACTTATTTGATTTTTCAGTATAAAAATTATATCTAGCCACAACGATTTTTGAATCTATTAAAAAAGATTTAGAAAAATATCAGAAATAATGTGTATCCAATTAAAAAATTACAGGAAATGTCAATAAGAACAAAACTTTTAATTAAAAATAAAAAAAATTATTTATTGACTGAATATCTAATTAGCGATTTTAAGATTGACACGATGTCTACGCAATGAAAAGAAATTTATAATGTCATACAATACTTATGACGAGGTTAAGCTCGTTGAGGAGATTGTTTTAAACATTCCTTTAGGGTTTAGGTACTTAATGATGTTGGTTGTGGTCTTGCCTGCTATATTACTTATAAACTAACGAAATGATATGATGTCGGTGACTTAATAATTATTGTTAAATGAGAAATGATATAAAATTACGTTTACCAACGAATGAACATTATAATGTTTTAAATAAATATTATGATAAATTTTAATGAAAATGTAATACATATGAATATATATATTGGTCCGATGGGTTCTTGTACATTGTTCGTTTTTTCAAAAGGTAAATTCGTGTTAAAAATGTGTAGGTGGAGAGATAATTATTTTATAACTTGTTTATATTATTTTTCTGCCCGTGTAATTGTATTTATTAATCTATAGATTACAGGCCATAAAGTACTTACAATCAAGTTTTATCAAGTCTTGTGCGGTATTGACTAGGTTGATTTTTATATGTTCTCATTTTTTAATCTATTCTGTGTAAAAAAAATGTATTTGTCTTCGGATAGATATTTTTGAACCGGGTTGTATATTCAAAATATTGATGCTTCAAAACCCAATTTATTTAAATCTCTATCAATTATTTTAAATTAAAGACCCTTTTAAATAAAGTGCACGACAAAGCTAAAAGTATATAATTTTTTATCCTTGCCGGAGTTACCTTGTGAAATGCGTTCAAAAGTCCCTCTATGCCGCATATATGGTAATAAATATAAAAATATTATATTATTATACTTAAAATATTATGTAAACATAATATTAAAATTTAGCTTAGTGTTGAAATTTATTGTAATTATGTTGTAAGTATATCCCTCTGAGGGATTTTACATTATCCGTCCATGTAAACATATAAAATTGCCTTTCGAAAGAAAAAAATATATTTTGTAGTACCTAATGTTGTTTAGATGATCATTATATAAGGCTTAGAAAATTAAGTACGTTATAGAATTTATTTAAAAAAAGAATATATTTATAAAAATGTGTATTGCGTTATACATAATTATTATTATCTAACATTACTTTTGTTATTACTTAATATATTTTATCAATTTAAAAAAAATTCATTTTAATTAGGACCGTTTTGGTGTTCAGCGTTTATTTATTATTATCAAATTTATGTTTGGAGCTGATATAATAAAAAATTACATTCATATTTTCATTGATTTTTTAGTTGTTTATATTGTAATGCCAAGCGTGATTTAGATGGGAAAAAATGGACCGTTCTTGAAATTTTCTTGTTGGAATTCATTAATTCATTTGAATATAATTCTTAATAACCGCAATAGAGCCTTATAAACACAATTAGAATTATAATAATATCAATAGATTCAACATCTCTGTTCCTCTTGACATATAATAACAAATTTTAAAGTTTCTTGTCATTTTTAAACTAGAGTATATGTATGCATAATGGAAATATTGAAATTAATCTTACACTTCAATAGGGACCGTGCAGGTAACATAAAGATCCCTTCAAAATGACAGAAATATATCGGTGCAGTACTCCGTTGACAGAAAATAGTAAACAACATTGGAAGTAAAGAGGTTATGTTACGAGTGATTATTGAGATTAAATTTTTTTTAAATTGAACACAGTTGTTTTTATAAATTATTAAAATACTTTTATATGAAACGCTTTGCCATATTTAGGCATTATAAATAGTTTTTATTGATTACAATATATACACTAGGGACACAAAAAATGGCAGCACTGTAACGGAAATCTTATAAATTTATAACTAGATGGCACCGATAGCATCTTGCACTGTCCCTATTAAATAGTTACATATAGAATACGTTCCACTAGGCGATCGCAACGCTCGAAACGCTCACTGTATCATTCCACTTGGCGACCGCAGTCGTTGCGACCGTGATCAAAATGTCATTGATGGCGTCATTCACGACCGCATCGAGCCCATGCCGACTCATGTATCAACGTAGATCGTTGCAGTCGTTTATCTGTCAATTCGACTTTGACACATTGATATTTGAAAATTACGTAAATAAATTTATATTGTCTTTTAAAATGAAACATGGTGATGAATACAATCACTTTATGCATTTCCGAGAAATGTATAATAAAAATAAAGGTTACACAAAAAGGCACAAAACATGCAAACAATCATCAAATTTTTATAGAAATTAAATTACATTTTTGCAATTAATGTAAGTGTAAATTATTAAGAAAAAAATACAATGCTATAATCTCTTTATTTTTGTGAAATACCCACCGTTTCCTCACAGTTATAATACGCATTGTTCATAACTCATTCCACTTGAACTGACAGTTACATCATTGACAAGCTAGTGGCATGGGTTTGATCGCGGTCATGGGTGCGAGCGTTGCGAGCGGCTAGTGGAATGTACTGATAATAGAATTGAAAATTGATTGACAATTAAAGTCTGCGTATACATTTCTGAAAAGTTGGACATATCAAAATGAATTTGTTTAAAATGTGTAATTCATAGACAAAATTACTCATGTATCTTATTGTATGTATGTTTTCGTTCGGTTGTTCATAGAAAATTGTCGATTACCTTGGGTGTTTGTATAGGACAGTGATATTCCAGAAAAATTAACTGTGAAGTTATGAATGAGTGAAGATAAAATTAGTTTTTGTTTTTTGTTACCAATTTGTTTCTTGTAAATTACATTACTTAAAAACAGACTGTATCATATGTAAGTGAAATATCTAAATATTATGAGATACAAGATATTTGAATATTCTCAATACAGTTCGCTGATACCAAATAATACTTCATTTTTACCATTTTGTTCGTTTTCAAATTTTAGTTTATTGTACAGGAATGATCAGATTGTTTGTACTTTATATTTTTATTACACATTCCGTAAATTAAATATCGTGTTGTAAGCCTGAATTAAATTTAGACGTGGGTGTAGCTAATAATGTAAATGGAAAATTAAACATAAAAATTGTCGCTTCTGTGCCTTAGCTGTGAAAGTAGTGTAATAATATTGTAACAATACTATTAAAGTAAAATATTAATGAAATTGATTAATTTTCTTCTCAAGGTTTGACAAAAATAAATAATATATTTTGTGACTATGAATTTTTTTCATCGGAAATATTAAATACGAACATTTACTTATGAATTCAAAGCTGGTTCTTCGAGCCATGGACTTTTGTTCTTGAATACTGTATGTTTTTCAACATTCTTAGGGAAACATTTAAAAGATTATCACTTTCTATTTGTCTTGTCAATTAAACAGGTCCACATAAAAGAAATTCATTATTTGCCATGTTACATTAGAAAATAGTACCTACTTTTTTATAGAATTTGGCAATTTGGATTAGATTTTTGTTAATATGCATATTTTTAGGTCTAAAATGTGATTTTTCTGAAATAAATTTTAATGAAGTATTCAACTCTATATTCTGTAGCCCATAAACAGCCAAACATATAAAAGTGATTTTTTTGAATTACTTGCTATCACTACTCTAGCGTTTAATTTAAAAGTACATAATAATATGGCACTATATTATTTACCAGTATACAATATTCAAGAATGGATGAATTATTCGCACCTGCTGTTGGTGGTCGTCTTTGTTTTGGAATTTATAATTTTGAATTTCAACATCCCCAAAATTTTGGATGTTGTAACTTGACGATACGCAAATCCTAAGAAGGCAATATGATTAAATAGAAAAAATATAATTCTTGTTACTGATTTTATAAATTTAGAAAAATAATTAGTGTTTTTTATTGCCATTTAAATTTGATTTCTGCTAAAATTGAAAATATAAAAATGAGACATAAAATTTCAAAATTAACATCTTGCTGATTTTTTTAGTATGATTGATTCAACAGGGTAGAGGCTCAAAATGCAAATAGTAATTTCACAGCGAAAGAACCAGCTTTAACTTTGGATCATTTGAATTTGAAAACTGTAATTTGAATATATAGGTTAAACTAAAAATTAGATACATAATAACTTAGTTTGACTAAGGGATCTACAATAAATATATTACGGTTGCTTGAGAATTATTTTCTATCATTAAGTGGATTAGAAAAAAAGTTATTTTTTTGCATTATAAATTATAATATATTGTAAAGGGGGTATTTTAAAACAGTGTAATACTAGATAAAATTTTTTGAAGTATTACGTTTCACAAGTACATATATTAGGGACTCGTTAGTCTGTGCTACTTTTGGGGGTTAATTCATATAAAAAAATGTATTCTGAAATAGAAGGATATAGATAAATATAGATGCAGAATAAGGCAGGTACGAGTTTAAATTGAAAGTGAAAGGGAATTTTGTATATATACAGTATGCAGGGTGTACGTTCCTTTGTATTGCGAGGCAAGAGTGTTAGAAGAATGTTAGAAAACAAAAGTCGAAACATGAATTTGCCTGTATAAAATTTGTTTCATTTCACAGGCGTTTTTCTTTATTTTTGAATAGATATTTTATTCAAAAATGTTTATTTATATTATTTACTTGAAATTTTGATTTTGGAAATATATCTAAATATACGTCTATGCACATCTAGCATATGATACGCCGCTGTATTTCCAAATACTCTTTATGATGCAGATTTGATGCAATCAATCTTCTTCATTTCTAGCAGCCTTCATGGTTATTAATGCTTCTTTGGCCAATGGTGGTGCCATCACTTATTTTTCTTATTCTTCCATTATATCATGCTCTTTGTCTCCATAGTGGCTTTTTAAGTCTTTCAGTCGTGATTTTTACTAAATGTTGTTTACTGTATGCCCATGAATAAATCACTTTGTTAAAATTATGTCTATTTGTAAGTTGCAATTTCCATGCAAATTTGGTTGCACTAATGGCTCACATGCCAATCTTACAACCTCCACTATCATTGAATCGGTGGTATTTCAAGCAGCAATAAAACAAGGGAAAACCTCAAACTAAATTCAATTTATTTAAACAGAGCGTACCATCTATGGTGGATTGTACACTCTATTAGTATAGATTCTAAAAAAACAAAATTTGGACTATGTGAAACTGTACTTAATTTAATATGAATGCCGCACAAAAACGCAACCCCTGAAGGAATTGGTTGATATATAAAATGTAAGGTTATTTTATATTTAATATCAACTATGTAATGAGTAAACTTTATTTGTAATGTATTATCACTTATTTTGAGAAATGCATCTAGAAATTATAGATCACTCCATAGTTACCCATAGTCATTTTGTAGCTCTACACATGTCAGCAATTGGGTACTTTGGAAATTTAAAAACAATAGTGTGAAAAAATAATTGACCTTTTAATGTTAATCTTTACATAGAAGCGCCGCATACAGAATCCTGTGCCAATTCAGGAATATCTATAAATCCACATGGAGTTACGTTAGTATTAAGAATTTTTGACATATTCAATTTGGTAACAACCAAAATTGGTACAAATATTAAATTTTATACAGATAAACGAGACCCTGGTATAAACTTATATGCTTAACATATATAAAGTTATGTTAAATAATTATATTATGTTTCACCATCAAAAGTGTTTTATCTTTCTTAATGTATAACAAATTAGGTATATCGTAAAACTAATGTACAGTATTTATTTATTTAATATTGATGATGTATATAATAAACCAAACACTATCCAAAACAGGAATGCCTTTGTATGTGATATCAGTTTAAGTATATTATAATGCAGTAGATAATTTTACAAACTTTGTAATATCTGTACGCTGGTTTAGCCGGGTAGACATCAAACGTTGCACCTGCACTAGAATTAACAACTAGGTAGGCGAATAGCAATTTGAGGTAATCTTTGAAGTATAATTTCAATAGGGTGAATATATCATTATGTGCACCTTAGAAATAGTATTATGTTTATGTGACTATGTCACGTCTTAAGTACTTGTCGCATCATGCTGTTTTAATTATTCATATTGCAGTTTTTAAAATGGTTAATTGACTTACAGAAATGGCTGTGTAAATTTTTTTCTACATATAATTAGATTTAAATTATTTTTCATATAAAGTTGTTTCAACATTTATTTCTAATAATGAAGTTTATCGAGCTATTGGTGGCATTGATATTATGCATTTAATTTTGATTTGAAATTTATTTATTCATGAAGTAAATCAGCATAATGCAATCAGTATTCAATAATATAAAACATACATTATTAAATTATCTACTGCATATAACTGAAATGTTATACAATAAAGTGAAAGTATCAGTTAATAAATGTGAATGTCTCATTAAATGTTATAAACCTCACGTAGAAAGGGGCTGTTGCTACCTATTATTTAAATATGATTTGGTAAAGGGTTTTATGAAATATAATTATTGACAGTTCAGTTTAGTTTTATTTATTCTTCTTTACATTATTTCTACAGGAATCCTGTTCTCATGGTAAGTACTGAATCCATGTGTTTATTATAACTACCACAGACGGGTGTTTGATTTTTGAGACGTTATTAGACAATTTTATGAAATGGCACCATATACATTTTGAAAAATATTTGCACCTCAATATTTTATAGGAAATTAGTAAAAGACTGAGCTATAAATGGATGTCAACAATAAGGGCATCTGTTCATAACTATAACTATATATAAATTCCTAGTTGTATTGTGTTTATGTATCTTACTAGGTTACAAAATTTTGATTAATGTTTAGATATTATTGATAGAAAATAAAACGGATTTTAGAACGAAAAAATAAAGTTGAAAATGACATAAAACGCTTGATGGAATAGGTGCAGGCACTGGTTGAGCGATTTCATAAACAGATGACGTTGGATGGGGAGCATCAATAGTCAGTATTTCATATTCCAGGATAAATATATACCTTCCCGGTATATATTCCATTCACGGTATATGTTTTATATACTTCGATATAAATGGAAAAATTAGATAAAAATTTAACTTCATTTAAGTGACAACTTATTTCGGCAAGTTTTAAAGCTGAATTGGGTAATATGATTTGATGCCTAATTTTATATTTTCAATATTCTGTGAACCGAACATTTTTGTCGTTAAAAATAATTCTTTTAAGTGCAACATGAAATTTAAAATTAATCATATCGATGAAAAAAGAGAATTGTCAAAAATACATTGAAATATGTATTCTTTTAATATTTAGTGTAAAGAATGTTTATCATATAAAAATGTTCCTAATAAGAATCGGTTTCTATCTAAATATTAAAAACTAATTATACAAATATGCCAATTTTTATTATTAAGTAGTCTAAAATTGACAGTATTTCATATTATTACCCAACATATGAAGTAGCGTCAATTTTTGAGTAAAACATTATTGTTTTATATCGTTTATAAATTGTAAAGTTTCCAAGTGTGTTTATGGTAGCTAAGCAGAAATTATAGACTTACCCAAGTTGCTGTCAACTTCGTCAAAGTTTTGATTGTGATGTAGTGCGAAAGTGCAAAGTATTGTAACTTACATTCCTTTAAATTTGATTGTGTTTATTTTGATAAATATTATTATAAACTTTTACGTAGTGTATAAACTGATCTGTAAAAATGGGGAAAGATTCACATGTTGAAGAGGATAATAGCCCTATTTCACCTGATTCTGAGGCGGCTAAGTTATTGGAAGCAGCCCTTCTACAGATGGATGGGATAATAGCCGGTAAGTTTTGGATTTGATGTTTTAACATTGTATTTTTAAATTAATATCTCATTATGACAATAAGATTTGTACGTTAAGTTTGCGAACTAATGTAATTCATAATATATTTCCCAATATAAAGAGAAACTTAAGTAAACAAAACTTTTGCTGTGAGTTGTTTTTTTAAATTCTCCCGTTAATCTTACAAATTATCTAGTTCAAAGTGAATGTCTTTCATAAAAATATAAAATTGTCTTATGTTTGAAATTTTTTTGAACACTTATAACTTTAAATTTCTGGAAAAAATCCTAAATATAAGAGAATAGAAGCTACTGTTAGTAGAACGTCTTTTGTTTAGAAAAAAATTATGTGAAAAATGATAAATGCTTTGTTTATAGTAAAACAATCCATCTATCAGAACTTGCTTATTATCTGCATATCTGCACAGATAAAACGATTATATTTTTTTGCTATCTGTAGATATGTTAATTAATGTGTGCGTGGGTATATATATAAATATATAAATATATATATATATATATATATATATATATATATATATATATATATATATATATATATATATATATATATAAATACATACATATACATAAACATAAACATATTTATATATATAATTTTGCTACTCTCATGTCCAAGTTGATTTTGTTACAAAGAAATCTTCTTTAATCGAAACAATAGCAAACAATCCAATAAAAGCTGATCTCCTTATTTAGGGTTTTATTTATATGTATTACAAGCAAAATTCAATTTTTGATATAAAAGAAAATATTTCAGTTACGTATTGTACTCTATTCTTAATTAATTTGGAACAGTGGAAACTTGAATGTAGTAAAATAAAATAAATGTTTATAGTATAATTGAATTAAAGACAAAGAATGGTTTAAAAAATCTTCAGTAATATTAAAATAATTAGGTAAATTTCACATTGCTAAATATGTTCCATCGTTTTTGGTATACTTAAACCATTTAGCTCTTAATAATATTGGTTATTATTGAGCAGCTTATTTAGCGTTCCATCTTTTATACAAGACTGAGACAAATACTGGTACAAGGCCCCATATAAATTGGTCAACAAAATTTTAATATGTAAGAATATCCTATTTGTATTCTATACATGAAGGAATATTTTTAAATTCTAATTTAAGTGTATTGCAGTTTCAGCTTGTCAAGACTTAATTTTTGTCAAGTATTTGCTCGTAATCTGCTTTTGGGACATGTCTTCTTTATATATTAAAGTTGATGCAAATTTTCAATCTTATATTCAAAGTGTTTATTCTTACGAATGATTCTACTAACACTGAAATACAGTTTATAATAAATATTACTTTAAATATGGCATTTAACTGTGGAGATGTTTTGGAAACTTATAACTGTCTAAGATTAGTCAATTCTCTTTGTGTCCTTTACATTCTTATCATTACGTGTATATGTGTCATTGTATGCATTATGTTTCATAGTTTTACAGATTTTTATTGTGTTTTATTTATCAGTCATAATAGTGAAAGTGTGTTTGTATTTTTTTACCTTTATTATAAATTACAGTAGTTGTTAAGAAAAGTTTGAATAAATCAATATATGACTACCGTGTATAATATATCACTAATTAACATTTCGGTTTAGGGTTTTGCATTGATTCTGTTGCCGAGTACTATTTGATATATAATATTGAAAATTTTTCCGTTTATATTTGTTTCATTAATAGAAATTTATAGAAAAGAATGTAGATTCTAATAATTAACATCGGGACCCGATTTATTTGTTTTGCTGATGAAAAATTAGTTTTATAGGTATACAAGTTTAAAATGTTAATTTTATTTATTTTAATTTAAATAGCTTCGAGATGTATAGTAAGAAATAAAAATAAAATAAGGGTATATGTGGTAGAGAAGGAAAGCATTACGCAGGTCTGCAAATTTTAACTTTTATTTTCCCTTTTTGGATTTCATAGCCGATCTTAGGGTACTTTTGGTGCGGTGATGACGAATATGTACTTAGGGTTTCCCTATCATCCTTAGTTTTTTTTGGAAAACCCTTATGTATGAAATCACAAAAAAAGCTGACTTTACTAAGTAAAAAAATTATATTACAATAGAAAAACAATTATATGACTTTAAAATATTATAAATACATTTAAATGACGTTAATAAATAAATTAGAAATATTAAATACTTTTGTGGTATCTTGTTTTTTTTTCACCGAAGCTCCGATTGTGAGATTTTCGCTTAAAAGTCCGTCGTGGATCATCAGAAACTGACAATAGTGTGCCATCATCATTTTATTTCACTTTCCCTGGTAGCGACGTTCTTTCTCTTTCAAATGCTGATGAATCTTTCGCCTTACTCTTCACTTGCAGCTCCCAAGTTATCAGGAAAGTAATTCAAGTGCGAATTAAGGAAGTGAAGTTTAATGCTCATAAAGCATCCCATTTTTCCGAAATTTTCAATCATTTTCTTCACAATTTCCTCATAATTTGGACTTCTATAGTTTCCTAGGAAATCGTTTACTATTTCCTGAAAAGATTTCTAGGCTTCTAATTCAATTTCACTTCATTTTTCATCGAAAGCCACTTTAGCTTCAGATAGAAATGGAAAATTTCGGTGTAAATATTTAAAACCTCCTTTTTATTTAGCGCCTTCGCCATTTGTTTAATCATTCCCGGATTTATATGTAAAGGGGGTAGTAAAACTTTTTCCCAGGGGACTAAATTTTTTCTCACAACATTTTTTGTTCCAGGAACTATTTCAGTTTTCGGTGACCATACTTTCTTCGTCCAACGTTGTCCTCTCTTTCGAGTATCCCACTCGCAGAGAAAACAAGGGAATTTTTTTAGTCACACTGTTGACCGAGCAGCACACTAATAACTTTCAGATCTCCACACCATCCAACTGTATTGTACGTACTTTATATTATGCAACACATTTTTCAAATTGTCCTAGCATTCTTTCAAATGTACAGAATGGGCGACTGGCAGTGAAGCGTACTTATTGCCATTATGCAAAAGGACTGCTTTCAAAATTCGCTTTGATGAGTCTATGAACAATCTCCATTCGTTCGCGTCATATTCGATGTTAAACATTTTCACTAAGCCATGAATGTCTTTGAAATACACTAGATTACGATCTTCAGCAAAATGTGATACAATGTCTTTTCACTGTTGCGATACCAAGAAAATGAGGTGTCGATGGTACTGGATCCGAGGATTTCAGTTGCAACTTTTGGCAGGCTTAGATCTATCGTTAAGTCGTTCAGTTTTGACTGAAAATAACTGTGTTCCAATTGCACTTGGCTCAAATTGAGTTTCAGGTTGAGATATCGTTTTGACATCACCTGCTTATGTCTTCAGCTTGACTGATTCCAAATATAGAGGTGATGACGGCGCAACGTTCGGGTCGCGATGCACCGAGTGCCTTACCGATTGCACGGGTGGGATATACCATATATTTTTTGTTTTAGAATTGTAGCCTGTAGTCTTGCAACATCAAAAATAACAGTCTTCAGTGTGATTCTGAGATTTTCTCCACAATATAGGCGATTGTAAATCAAAGGTATTGTTCTGTCCTTTTGACCACTTTCGAAGTTTACGACCGCATGTCGCACAAACTTTATGTGGAACCCACTGTTTGTCTTGGTTAGCGATATCTAGACCCGAAATACATGATATAAATGTTACTTATGAATTCGGTCTTTACTAGGGAGGCCTAGGTACTTTTGAAAAAAAAAACTATGCTAAATAACTAAAAATCCTGACGTGATGGAATTTTCCCCCGTAATCAGTCCCTCAAAGTTTATCAAAATCAGTCACCAATTCTGAAAGGGGAAAACTATTGTAGACCTGTATTATTCAAAAAGTACTAAACGTAGAAATATAAAAGAGGATTTTATAGTGTTGATTCAAGTTTAAATTTTAGTGAAAGACGCATAGTATTACAAGCCTCAATAATAGATGAACATAATGGTTGTGCTATACACATATTATTGCAGGGAACTTTTTGATGAGGGACGATGTGATTGTGGAAAACATTATTTCCAAAAATAAATAAAATATAAGAGAAGTAACTGACCATTTTTTGTCTGTTTTACGCTCATCAAAAAGTGTTTTTACACGGATTTTGACGAGATCTTTAATATTGTAGAATTGAAACGCTTTACACATCATCAAGAAGAGAGAGAGCACCGCTATATAAGAAAGCGAGATAGAAATACCGCTTGTCTGTTTCTTATAGCACTGTTTCACTATGCTGGTCGTGCAAGATGGACGGTGATTAAACGTTGTTCAAGGAGTAAAATGAGTTGCGTATAATCTCGACAACATGTCTAAAAGTTGAAAAATAATATATATTCGCTCTTTGATACTCTGATCACATAAAAACTACAGAATTCAATTGAAATGGGTTTTTTGAATTACTTATAGACTAGGAGGTGTATTAGGTAAGGTTATTATCTATCTGTACGATTTCAAACAAGTGAAAAATCGAAATTGAAAGAAAATATCGGTTTAGTGACTACCATTACATAGTTGTTAACGACTATGAAAACGAAGAAGTTATTGCGAGCCAAGCTTTGAAAATTTCATTAATAGGTATGTAAATATACATACGTACATAAAAATATCTCAGTCATCTATCATAGGGAATGAATTGAACGTAAGACATTATTCAAAACACTGCCATAATGCTAAGTGCGGTGAAAACCGTAAAAAAACATATAAATCAGTAACGATTCTAATGCTTCTTACAATGCAAAATTATTCATGCAGCATGTCGTCCGAGGTTATTTGTGAGAAACTGTTTTACACCTTTTTAAATACTGGCCATTGCTTTGCTACGCGATTTCACAATATTACAGAAAACCTTTGGCCCGCGGCTTCGCTTGCGTAGATATTTCATTTATGTTGCGGAGTTTTAGTTCAGTAACAGGGTTTCCATCTCAAAAGTATCGTTGACAGTGATAAAAGTAACTTATACTTTAGGTTGAATAACGTTTATATATCAAAAGTATCTTTGACAGTGATAAAAGTAAGTTATACTTTAGCTTGAATAACGTTTGTATATCAAAAGTATCCTTGACAGGGAGAAAAGCATTATATATTTTAGCTCGAATAAGGTTTATATCTTAAAGTTATCTTTGACCTTAAAAAAGTAATATGTATTTTAGCTTGAATAATGTTTGTATATCAAAAGTATCCTTGACAGTGATAAAAGTAAGTTATACTTTAACTTGAATAACGTTTGTATATCAAAAGTATCCTTGACAGGGAGAAAAGCACTATATATTTTAGCTCGAATAAGGTCTCTTAAAGTCATCTTAAAGGTATCTTAAAGTCATCTTTGACCTTAAAAAAGTAATATGTATTTTAGCTTTAATAATGTTTGTATATCAAAAGTATCCTTGACAGTGATAAAAGTAAGTTATACTTTAGCTTGAATAACGTTTGTATATCAAAAGTATTCTTGACAGGGAGAAAAGCAATATATATTTTAGCTCGAATAAGGTTTATATCTTAAAATCATCCTTGACCTTAAAAAAGTAATATGTATTTAACTTGAATAATGTTTGTATATCAAAAGTATCCTTGACAGTGATAAAAGTAAGTTATACTTTAGCTTGAATAACGTTTATATATCAAAAGTATCCTTGACAGGGAGAAAAGCAATATATATTTTAGCTCGAATACGATTTATATCTTAGTCATGTTTGACCTTAAAAAAGTAATATGTATTTTAGCTTGAATAATGTTTGTATATCAAAAGTATCCTTGACAGGGAGAAAACAATATATATTTTAACTCGAATAAGGTTTATATCTTAAAGTCATCTTTGACCTTAAAAAAGTAATATGTATTTTAGCTTGAATAATGTTTGTATATCAAAACTATACTTCATCAGGAAAAATAGTATGTTTTAGCTTAAATTTTAAGCGATATTATTGTAATAATAGTTCTTAAAACCGCGTGCTTTTTGTATATTGCTTGAGTGCTTATAACTATATTTCAAGTCTCTTGGAGAACATTCAATCAAAACGAAATGTACTCTAGATTTTAATATAAATTTGAAGTATCGTATCACTAAATACTACATTCAAATTGTTACAGTGGTTTTTGCGTATGCTCAGACAAACAGATAAAAAGAAAAACATTTAAATACAAAGTGCCATAGTTCCCTATCAGAACAATAGGTAGCTTACGATCAGAACAATAAGTGGCCTAAATTTTGACCCGGATCCCGAGTTTTATTTTATTCAAAATCCCATTAAAATCGATCCAATATTCTCATTTGAATGGGATTTTCAATAAAATGATGCATGGATTTAAGATTAAATCTACATTAAATTTTTCCTCCTTCGAATGTTCTCAATAGGCTCAGACAGGCAGACAGACAAATTTACAATAATTGTAAAGAAATTGTCTTGACTTTTATCGATTTTTTGATTTTTCGACCACAAAATTTTCCAAAAAATTGCAATGTACAAACTCACCTCTCGAACAGTCTTATATAAAGAAGGACAATGTCCTAAGACTTTATATAAGATATCAGGCTATTTCTCTTAGGACTTGATGATTTCTATTTCAGACGGTGACGAAGCCTGTAATGTATAAAAATGTAAGGTTTCACTAATCCTTCCAGTAGCTTTTGTGTTATGCGCGCACAGACAGCCTCGCTACCATTTTATTTTACGTATAGATTTTACATTTTAAATTTATCCATTTCTGTAATAATTTCGATAATTTTAAAGATTTACAGTGATAGTATTGTCTTGTTAAATAAATGAACGGATATGAATGTCGTATTAGTCTCTCTATAAACGTCAGTTAATTTATGATATATAGAGATTGATAGGATGTTATGTATACGATATTCTCTAATGTAACTAAGATTATCCGGAGACGACTTTAGGCTACATAAACCACCCAGTCATCAATAGATATCGGGCATTAAGCGACAAAATATCGTGGAATCCGGAAACAAATCACACGAACATTTTCTATTAAAATATCATGCGATAGAATTGTAGATTACTCCTACAAAATAATAAACAAATCATTTAAAAGGCAAATAAAATAAGTAGGTCCATACAATAATTAACTCATACACATTAAAATTATCCTGATGGAAAGAATATAAATTGCGTGAACCGCTTTTTAGAAGTATATCATTGATTACGACTCCGAAGAAGCAGGAAGTGAGCCCCGCATTGCTGCCTTTCACGCGAGAAAACGTGAATAAAAATTAACGTTTCTCTTTTAAACCGACATAATGCATCCACTTGCATTAACCACTTGCATCCACTTGCATTAACAGTGACCGGGACGCCATTTAAGATATTTTCTTATTGCATTTCATTTTATTATGCTGATAAATTTGTTTATTATTAGGATAGCTTTGTGATATGCTACGTTGCAGCAATATTTTACTTCACAGACGCTAACTTCTTTCAGCATCATTGGAGACATTTCTCGTGTTATGTTTTACTATTACCCAGGACTTCATTTTTAGCCACTACAAGTGCATATAATTGCAATGCCTAACCTTAAAAATATCGGCATATTAAATTATTTAAAAAATGCACTTATAGTGGGCAAGGTTAAAAATTGACGAAATCAGCAAGGAAAGTACGCTGATTATTAATAATAGATTACTAACCAATATACTGTAAAATAATCAGAATAAAATACTGTAAAAAAGGTTCAGCAGTCCATTAATCTTGACTCGAGAACGATGAACTGACCGATAGACTTATTTCTTTTCCAGCTGTTACCATATTATGACACAATACAGAAGTCACCGCAGTACGCTAACCAGACTACTAGAGTCGCGAGTTTCATTCATAATTAAAATTGAATAAAATACTATAGAAAAGGTTCAGCAGTCCATTAATCTTGGCTCGATAACGATGATTTGACCGATAGACTTATTTTTTTTCAAGCTGTTATTAGATTGTGAGACAATAAAGAAGTCACGCAGTACGCTAACGAGACTACTCGAGTCGCGAGTTTCATTCATAATTAAAACTTAATAAAATACTGTATAAAAGGTTCAGCAGTCCATTAATCTTGGCTCGAAAACGATGAATTGACCGATAGACTTATTTTTTTTTTTCTAGCTGTTATCAGATTATGAGACAATAAAGAAGTCACGCAGTACGCTAACGAGACTAGTCGAGTCGCGAGTTTCATTCATAATTAAAACTTAATAAAATATTGTATAAAAGGTTCAGCAGTCCATTAATCTTGGCTCTAGAACGATGAATTGACGGATAGACTTATTTTTTTTCCAGTTGTTATCAGATTATGAGACAATAAAGAATTCACACATTACACTAACGATACTAGTTGAGTCGCGAGTTTCATTTATGATTAAAACTTAGTAAACTACTATATAAATGGTTCAGCAGTCCATTAATCTTGGCTCGAGATGGATGAATTGACCGATAGACTTATTTTATTTTTCTAGCTGTTAGCGGATTACGAGACAATAAAAAATTCACACAGTACACTAACGAGACTAGTCGAGCCCCGAGTTTCATTCATAATTAAAACTTAATAAAATACTATATGAAAGGTTCAGCAGTCCATTAATCTTGGCTCGAAAACGATGAATTGACCGATAGACTTATTTTTTTTTCTAGCTGTTATCAGATTATGAGACAATAAAGAATTCACACAGTACACTAACAAGATTAGTTGAGCCGCGAGTTTCATTAATAATTAAAGCTTATTAAAATACTGTTTAAAGGTTCAGCAGTCCATTAATCTTAGCACGAGAACGATGAATTGAACGATAGACTTATTTTTTTCCAGCTGTTATCGGATTATGAGACAATAAAGAATTCACACAGTACACTAACGAGACTAGATGAGCCGCGAGTTTCATTCATAATTAAAGCTTATTAAAATACTGTATAAAGGTTCAGCAGTCCATTAATCTTAGCACGAGAACGATGAATTGAACGATAGACTTATTTTTTTTCCAGCTGTTATCAGATTATGAGACAATAAAGAATCCACACAGTACACTAAGGAGACTAGTCGAGCCGCGAGTTTCATTATAATTAAAACATAATAAAATGCTGTATAAAATGTTCAGCAGTCCATTAATCTTGGCTCGAGAACGATGAATTGACCGATAGACTTATTTTTTTCGAGCTGTTATTAGATTATGAGACAATAAAAAATTCACACAGTACACTAACGAGACTAGTCGAGCCGCGAGTTTCATTCATAATTAAAACTTAATAAAATACTGTATAAAATGTTCAGCAGTCCATTAATCTTGGCTCGAGAACGATGAATTGACCGATAGACTTAATTTTTTCAAGCTGTTATCAGATTATGAGACAATAAAGAAGTCACACATTTCATGCATAATTAAAACTTAATACTGTATGTATTTCTACTAGTATACTATTACGGTAATTTCAACCGAAACAAGGTAAGCGTATACATGTTGACCTCGACGTACATCATTCACTTCCCATACTGCCATATTTGTGTTCTAAGATATTAAGTAATTTAACTCCATCAAAAGCATTATTGTGGAAAAAGATAAAGTTTAACTTTAAACGTTAGTCGTGAAAAGTAGTGAGATAAAAACAGTTAATAGGAAACTTTGTTATAGAAGTAAAATTTAAGAGTAAGTTGAAACATTAAGATTAGAATTCATTAAAAGTAACTAGAAAAATTTAGAAATTGGCCGCATTCAAAAGTGTTCAACATTTAAACAGCTTTAACATCTATACATACAAAAGATCTAAGCGTGTCTCATAATGTACAAATTATTATTATTAAAGTTAAATAGTATAACGCGGCCAAGTTCAATTTTATTATCCTACCTGATTCTAAACCGTTTCTTTTACTCTCAGAGCGGAATTACTTTTTCTTCAGCACTACAGCCTACAAAAGGCCAGAGCTTTCACATGAAGCCTCTTTCATCTGATGGTTTATTTAGTCAAGTTTATTCATATATTATGTTCTATTATTTTATCTTTTTGAACACTGTGCAACTTTATGGTGCACGGTTTTGCCCGTTTTCTGCTTTCATCAATCGTAGAGCTGAATTACTGTGCCTAAATAGCCGTGCATTTTGGGTAAAGGTGTCCGGCAGTGATTCCACCTAAAATTAATCTGATGGTCTGCTAAGCACTATTTCCCGTCAAACACTATTTTACGAGTCTCTCCTCATCTATTTTCTGTTTACGTTTAGTTTTTCATTCTCTTTAGTGCGCCGTTCACGTTACACGTCTTCAATTCAAACTCTAGTTAACTTACAAAGCATGTGACAATTCTTGAAGATAGTTTTAATCCATTACCATCTACGTCTGTTTTATCTGGTATTTTATTAATTTCAAAATGTGAGAAGCCATTGTAATAGTTATTCATTTTATTTTCGCTGCTACTGATGTATTAATCATTGACACAAATAACTTGGGTGCTATTTCCGTTTTTAAAAGTAGCGCTGCAGATAGTTTTGAATTGAGTCCAGGCATCAGGTAACTGACAGAAACACGTAAATAGTGCAAAAGGTATTTTTTTGTATTACTGTATTGGGGATATCAATGCATAATTTTCCGAAAATGGCGGGAAGCCAAGAGGGACTTAATAAACACCCTGGGTTTGCTAAATCCATCATTTTGAAAAATGAAATTGTGTTATTACTCGTAAACGATGAGGTTTAGAATAAAAACATAAAAATCTCTTTTTTTATATATAGAATTAAACTCCCTACAACTTTTTTAAAGAAACATTTTTGTCCTGTCAATTACTTTTCTGTTACAACTCATAAAAACAATTTGAGATAATTCACGTAAAAATTGTCGTAGCATGTATTTAGCTGAATCAAATGGCAGTGTAAAAACAATTTGAGATAATTCACGTAAAAGTTGTCACAGCATGTATTTAACTGAAACAAATGGCAGTGTAAAATCAATTTTACATAATTCACGTAAAAATTGTCATAGCATATATTTAGCTGAAACAGATGACAGTGTAAAAACAATTTGAGATAATTCACGTAAAAGGTGTCACAACATGTACTTAGCTGAAACAGATGGCAGTGTAAAATCAATTTTACATAATTCACGTAAAAACTGTCATAGCATGAATTTAGCTGAATCAAATGGCAGTGTAAAAACAATTTGAGATAAATCACGTAAAAGTTGTCACAACATGTATTTAGCTGAAACAAATGCCAGTGTAAAATAAATTTTCCATAATTCACGTAAAAATTGTCATAGCATATATTTAGCTGAAACAGATGGCAGTGTAAAAACAATTTGAGGTAATTCACGTAAAAGTTGTCATAGGATGTATTAGCTGAAACAGATGGCAGTGTAAAAACAATTTGAGATAATTCACGTAAAATTGTCATAGAATATATTAGCTGAAACAAATGGCAGTGTAAAAACAATTTGAGATAATTCACGTAAAATTGTCATAGGATGTATTAGCTGAAACAGATGGCAGTGTAAAAACAATTTGAGATAATTCGCGTAAAATTGTCATAGGATGTATTAGCTGAAACAGATGGCAGTATAAAAACAATTAGAGATAATTTACTTAAAAGTTGTCACAACATGTACTTAGCTGAAACAGATGGCAGTGTAAAAACAATTTGAGATAATTCACGTAAAATTGTCATAGGATGTATTAGTTGAAACAGATGGCAGTGTAAAAACAATTTGAGATAATTCACGTAAAATTGTCATAGGGTGTATTAGCTGAAACAAATGGTAGTGTAAAAACAATTTGAGATAATTCACGTAAAATTGTCATAGGATGTATTAGCTGTAACAGATGGCAGTATAAAAACAATTAGAGATAATTTACGTAAAAGTTGTCACAGCATGTATTTAGCTGAAACAAATGGCAGTGTAACAGTAAGTATACATTTTTATATTGCAATACTTGAGAAAATTCTTTAAATTACGTAAGGTAACTTCACTTTTATAAACAATTAAAGTAAAAAATGAATGAATTTTGAATTTTACCATTTTTGTCTTATTTTAAAGCAGAATTTTCTTTATGCAGGTTATAACACAGAAAGCAGGGAAGCCATTTAATTCCGCCACAGCCGTTCGTCCGTCTGCCATAGCCCCGCAGTTCCTACAGTTTTAAACCTATATGTTAGAAATTTTTAGATGTGTCATATTATTATCTCAATTAATACATAGTGTTGTGTTTTCACAACATATTATTTTGTTTAAATATTTTTCGTAATTTCTCTTTTTTCTAACTACTAGTTTCTCGTACAATGACAAACATTAAAAAATATGGATTTCTGTAAAAAAAAGATAAAATGTGAAAAAATCCCACGTTAACTTTGAGATCAGCGATCCCCAAACTTATAGCCACCAAACCCTCAAAACCACTTCTATTTTATGGATCTTCAACCCCAAACGAAAACTTAAGAAGTCGTTGTTGACATCTAAAAAATAATTTAAAAATTTTCTTCGTCACAATCTCACTACGATTGTTGGATCGATAGAAGTTATTCCAATATTTATATTTTTTTGGTGTAGAATTATTTTACAGCCAATATTTCAGACGGTCCAATGGCAAATGTAATTTGGTGATCCTTCTGATAAACCTGAGAGTTCTGCGGAACTACTTCATGAATAGATAATTTTATAAAGAATCAAGGCACAAGTCATATAAGGCCCTTTTGTAGATGTTGAAACTTCAAATTTATCTTGCTTCATTTTTTTTATCGTTCTTCTGGCTCTTTTGTCAATATTCTTGCTCCGTCATGTTCAGTTTTTCATTATTGTAAAATAGTGAGCATTATTTTTAATAATAATCTGTCACCATCGTCCAATAATGATCTGGCACCCATGAATATACTTTCAGCCATATTTGCGCCAACTTTAACTATAGTTCAAAGGATATGAGTTTGTTTCGGTTTTTTTTGGAGTTACTCTTATTGTTCCTATAGTTAGGTTATAGGTGCTATGCAGAATTATATAAATCATGATGTAATTATGGATACCATTCAGAACTATATATTTCACGAGATTCTTTCGGTTTAATTTCGCAACTTTACAAATTCTAATATATCTGCGTTATTTTCAACATTGTCGTGTACACTAAAAAAAGGAGCTGCTCATTTCAAATGATAAAATAGGAATTATTTTACTTGTCGCAGAACTTAAAGATATCTTTATTTCCGGCAGCTATAAAATCAATAAGAATCCTTAAGAGAACAAAGAATAAATAGAATGCGGGATTAATTGTTTTAATTAAAAAATAATCAGGTAATGATATAACAATGAGAACAAAGAATACTCGAGGAGCGGCACTAATAGTTCTCATTAAAAATAATCGGGTAATGATGAAATAATGAGAACAATGCCCGGAGCGCAGCATTAATTGTTTTCATTAAAAAATAGTCAAGAAATGCTATGACAATGAGAATAAAGAATTCCCGGATCGCGGCATTTGTTGTTTTCATAAAAAATCAGGTAATGTTATGGCAGTGAGAACAAAGAACGTCTGGAGCGCGGCATTAATCGTTCTCATTAAACAATAAACAAGTAATGATGTAACAATGAGAACGAAGAATGCCTGGAGTGCGGCATTAGCATCAATGTAATTAGCTGCTATCGTTATAAATGGATTACATTGAACGTTGAGTCCGCTTAGAGCGCAAAGGTGATGTTGATTAAAGCTGTAATTTCCACGATTTTAGAAATTTTTGAATAAGATAACTGTATTTAATTTTAATAACATAACTGTATTTAATTTTAATAACATAACTGTATTTAATAACATAACTGTATTTAATTTTAACTAAGTTACAAATTTAATTGTTTTTTTCCCATTAACATATCTGTTATTCCAATACCAATTTATAAACATGAGGCTAGAAATTTGTCTGTTAACTGAGCTTAGTCATATGTAGATGTAATTGTTGGTCAGGTCAAAGTGTATAATTTAAATAATGATGTGTATTAAATCACAGGATGGTTCCTATATCTCGATGATGTCAACAGCGTAACCATAGCCTCGGCAAGACGCCCACAGGCGACATAAAAGGTCACAGCCGAATCGATGTCGTTCCGTGTCTAATATGGGCAATTCAATCCGTCGCCACCGGCGGCTGCCAGCCTTAACTCGAACAGTTTGCGAAAACCGGATTACAAAGACTTCGTCAATGCACGGCGGAATCTACGGCCAGTGTCTTTGTTTAGGCGAGCGAGACGAAATTCGCGAAACGCGACCATTGTCGGTTGTCCGAAACGTGCATATCATCGCTTTCCTTTTTCATCTACTGGTTAATTCGGAACCAAAACGAAGTATGGAAGCAAAAACTGTGTTTTTACACGGCTAAGTTTTCGAATGCAATAACTCGACAGCGTACAGTTATATTTTTTCAGCTCCACTTTTAGTTTCATAGCGGTAAATTTCCGGACAATACTTGTGAAAAATGGTGATCCATAAAATTTGAATAAAATACACTAAAAATAAATCATATCTCGTTCAAATTGACTAGATCTTATATGAATATAAACAAACAGACAAATATATATTATTTATCGACTTTCTACCTCAATAGTACCTATATTATTTCACTCTTGGGATAAACCTTACAATATGGAAATCGCTATCAAAATTGGTCTAGTATTTTTTGCGTGATACCCAAACAAACAGACAAAAATTTCAGAAATAGTCGGATTTCTAAATATCTCCGGCATTGACCTTTTATGTAGAAAATGTCTTTAATATACCAATGTTATTCGCTGTAATTGGTCTTTCTAAATGCTTTTCATTCAAGGCAACGCGATTATCTGAAGTCATTAATTAAATTTAATCATTTTTTCCTGGAAGTTTTTTCATCATGATAAACGAAAGTGTAACGGTTATACGGCCGAAATTTTGTGAAACTGTTAGTGATGTACACTTTGTCTGTGCGGAAAACATTATGATACAGACTCAACGTTTAAGGTCTGCGTCAACCTAGTCGGTCTTAAATTTAAAGCTTCACCCACGCCTGCTCGGCGAAAGTGATGCGGAACGAGGGCTACTCGGTACACGTATCAGTTTTGGAACAATTTTCATAAATCGAGAAAAATATGTGTATATAATAAATATTTACAAAGACATAACATAATTTTTTCTGACACGTCATCAGGAGGAAAAGGGAGATGATGAAGCATGAAGAAAACGGGATATGAAAGAATTATAATACCATGTTCATGTTAAGAAAGGTATAATTTTTTCTGATGTCTTTCGGAACCGTACACGGACGGTGCATTTCTGATGCTGAGATCCAACTGATTCTATAATTTGGCAGCGTAAACAGAAAAAAAATATTTATAACCCTCCAATGCATGCTGTTAATAGATTTGCTACACGATTTAAGGTAGCTCATTTCAGGCATAGGATGGTTATTAGGTCCATGATTTCAGGTTTGCACGTCTCCAGATCTTGATAACTTTTATGTCTTTTTTAAGGCAGCTTTTATGTATTTTTTTATTTTTAGTCAACTGTAGTGAGACCTAATTAAAACCTTCTTGTTATCACTTTTTCTTTTGCGCTTAAAGTAACCGTAAAATATTTTTCAAGAAAATAAAACAAATTTTACATTTAAGGTATAAAGGGACGAATATACGTACCTAAGTTTTATGCAGGCAGATGAGTGTGTGTAGGTTTTTTGAACATAGATCATGACCATATGTGGGTAAATCCGTGAATCTGTGTGCTACACAATTAAGCTGTAAGCCAAAATTTTTCATCAGTGGAAAAAAATATTATTAGAAGTCAGTATAGGTTGTATTGGCCAAGAACACCTACATATCGCATCTTCAGAATAGACTTAACTTAAAAATGAGGAACTGAATTTAAAGGATTGTAGTTTATTAACTGGCTGTAAATACGTAAATCCACCCTAGTTATTTAGAAAATACGCTAAACGTTACAATTTTTAAACGCCTTTTCCCAAAAATTATGATTTTTATTTTTGAGTTGAGTCATTTTCGCTCTAAAGATGTGATAAGTTTAAACTGTTATTTTCTCTGCAGCTTCGTCCTTGTTTTTATGGTTCTGTTATCAATTTACGCAAACTTACAATTCCTTCATGTCCATCCGTCTGTCACAGGCTCACAGTTTCTATAATTTGAGATCAATTAAATTTTGGCAGTTAGGAAAAATTGTAAAGTACTGTCTGTAAAGTGTTACAAGTTTATTTTGTGGAATAAATGCGGACCCCAAGTTTCGCATATCACCGATTTTTATATTTCTTAACTTGTGGCTCAATATTGAGATATGATTAATATTGTTCTCTAGCTTACTAGAGAACAATATTAATCATATCTCAACTTGATATGATTAATATTGTCTATATTATGATTAATTTGACTAAATTTCTGTTGTGGCATTGTCATACACTTTTTTAAGTTTATTAAAAATTATTGTGGTAATTGAAAGTAAAGGTGACTTTAATACGTACTTGAAAAATGCATGAAAAAATAAATCAAAATGTTGCCAAAACTTTGTTTTTTAAAACGCACATAGAACAATGTAACGTTTTATTGTCATCTTTAATAATAGAAACACATTCAGTTTTTAAAACCTATTCAAACAGAAAAAATGAAATTTTTGCAAACAATTAATATTTAGATCAAGTAAAAATAATAAGCGAGTGCAAAATTGCTGTATGAATATGCCTTTGTTAACCCTTGAACGCGTGCTGTAACGGATCTGCTACTTGATTTTAATTAGGTAATTTTAGATTTCCAAGTATTGGAAATATTTACTTTTTTTCTAAAGGTGACAATACAGTTTTTACTCTTAATCAACTAGGATGATGAGACAAGAAACCTAAATAAAACCTTATCATTTTTCTTTTCGCACTAAAAGTGTACGATGATATTTTTTTCAGAAAATTTAAAAAAAATCTGACATTTAAGGTTTAATTGTGTCACATTCTCTTAATTGAATGAACTCCGCCGGTTTAATAAGACGCCCAGAAGTGTTTATCATATTTTTTTTTAATTTGAAAAATTAGAAATATGCGATGATGTTCGAAGATGATTGATTTTAATGTTATCATTCAAGGTGCACGCTCATCAGATAAATGATCATATTGTTACCACTACAAAGTTTTAATGGTTTTACGATAGTTCGCTTAATGCTTTCGACGGAAGCCACATTCGGGTTTTCGGTTTAAAAGTAAAATTTTCTACAGTAACATAAAAAAAATTTTATATTTTGAAAAATAAAACATTACTAGAAGTCACTGTCGTCTCGTGTTTAAGCAATTTAATTTCATGGGCGCGGTTCGAATCTCACCCGAACCGTAAATGTCTCGAGTGCTACATAATTTCTTTGTTGATAAAAATACAGAGTAAACATTCCTTTTTTGGAATTTAAACTTGAAAGGTCATTTAGCCGAGGTCGCATAAGCGTTCTATATGAAATGCTGGGTTATTTATAGATAAGTGTTATTTTTATGTTCCAACGATCAAAAATTATAATAAATTGAATAATTGTGCATTTATTAACGATTTGTCTTTTAATTCGTCTGTATTGCGCGTAAAAAAATGGTAAACGGTTTAAACTATTCGAAAGAGTTATAGTGACTCCTCCTACCGAAAGAAAATCATATATGTTCCTCATTGAGTTCTTTTACTGCATAGCGACGCGCCACCTTTTACGTGTGGATATTGTTACGGTTGGCATATATTTAATAATCGAAACGAGCTTGATATGTTTTTTATTAACGAACGAGAGATGGCATTGAGGTAATGTGATATCGTTGAGGTGTAACACGTTTCATTTCAGACTTCTGTAACGCTAAAATGTAACATAAAGAAAAAAAATTGTGCACGTTAGCTCCAACGCGCCGCTGGAGTTTGCTCCTTAAGTACGATTGTCTTGGAATATATAAAATAGGTAACACTATATATAAATATAAAAAAGAAATTACATTCGTGCAAACAAATTAATTCTGTATTCTATTCTCATGTACTTTTTTTATTATATTTCATTAATAATATTACAAGCATTCTATTTCTCGGCGATAGCGTCCCAAGTGTTTTTTTCATCTTCACGATTGCTCCGTCGGTGCATTTATTTTCAATTACATATTTGTAAGGGGCCAATATCTGCAACAATAACTTTTTCTCTGTTTCCGTGTAGTTTCTTTTTCTTGTATTCATTTTCTCACTAAAAATGCGCAGAGAGGCCACCAACGTTTACATTTTTTTAACGCTCTGAACTTCGTACGTTTTGTTTTTTTTATTTGCTATTTTACTCTTCATAAAACTTCATGCCGAGCCCTATATATGAAAATCGATTCTTAAGGAGTAAACTCCAAAAAGAATATCAAAACTCTGAGTCTACAGCTAGATTTCAGTTCCAAGTGAATTGTGGCCTGTGATTCACTTATTATAATTATTGTAAATCCCTTAAAATCGTTTCACATGAAGTGGGTTCCTTGCGAGATTTGTGGCTTTGTATTATCGCTGCTTACCGCAACTTGGTAATAAATGGCGCGTGAGCTATAGATAGAAAGAAAAATAAAATTATTTATCAAACCCTTCAGCATACTGTTGTCTAAATAAATTTTCCGCATATTCTAAGTAAAGATATACATTTTTTTATTACTCATTTACATAAAGTTGGTATAATATTATCACTGCTTACAGCATAAATGGGCATATCTCTCCGAATTCACAGTTACAGTTTGGTCACGTTGATTTTCAACGAAATGAGGCCCTATGATTGCAGATGCAGACATAGCCCACCAGACTGTTACTTTAGGCTTATGTAAAGGCTCTTGATGCATTTGTCTTGGATTGTGGACATCCCAGTAACGAAAGTTCTGCTTATTGACATATGTGAAAGTGAGCTTCGTTTCTAAAGAATATGTTGCCCATTCGGGTAGCAGTACGAAATCTCAACAACTTCACCTCCGCGTAAGTTTTTCTTAATTCAAAGTCAGAATCGTGTAAATCTTGAAGAATTTGAATTTTATATGGATGGAACTTGAGCTTTTTTCGCATTATTACCTGTAAAGTTGATTTCGGAATTCCCAATATCGATGAATGTGTACGCAGTGATAAACGGGGATTTTCAACGACAGAAACCATAACACGCTCGACATTTTCATCCGTGGCTACCAATGGTGTAGGTCCTGGCCTGGGCCTATTTAATGTTGATCCTGTAGCTCTGAACCTTGCTACCCATGACTGAATGAGGTTGATCGATGGTCCATCACGTAATCGACGAATACTGTAACGATTATTAAATCGACGGCGTGCTACAGACAGCGAAAATCCAATCGAAATGTACGCCTCGACGGCAAAAGCGCGGTGCTCTCCACTGTTCCATGGCTACTAAAACATCCGCACCGCTTGCGCTTCTAACGACGCCCCCCGCGCCCCTCTTATGTGTTGCGTTCAGAAACTATGTTTGTTCAAACTTTGAAATCTGCCACTGGACACCTGTATTATCGCTGCTTACCGCAACTTGGTAATAAATGGCGCGGGAGCTATAGCTGGAAAGAAAAATAAAATTGTTTATCAAACCCTTCAGCATACTGTTGTCTAAATAAATTTTCCGCATATTCTAAATAAAGATATACATTTTTGTATTACTCATTTACATAAAGTTACATAACCACGACATTTGAAAACTTCCGCATTTTAGTAACGATAAAGATACTAATTTTATAATGAATTGTAACGTTTATCATTGATAACGACTACATATTACAACAAATTTATTTTTAGTTCTAATCTATCCACATTGTGTTGCGATTGCCATTAGATAATTGAGTAGTTAAATACCGTTGGAAAGTGGAGATTTTCGATGTATACATTTTGTCCAAAATAAATTGTTTGCCCTTACTTTACTCGTATAGGCGGAACAGTAAATTTTTAAAATATATTTTGCTACATTTTAATTACTGATATCTCCGTGTCTTATCGCGAAGCGTCTAATTCAGTCTTTCTCAAAGTGGGCCCCCTTGTGGGCTCTGGAAACCTTCAGTGGGGCGGTAAAAGGCCCAGGGAAAATTGTTGAGATGTTGAAGTGGTCTAGAGGGGCGAAAAAAATTGCGAAAAATTATGTCGGTTGTGAAGTTAACAATTCTGGAGGCTCTAGAAAATCATTGGGTTCTCAAAGTGTAGGTGAAATAAGTTTGGATCTCTGATCTAATTGCTAAATTTCAAGCATATACGACTAAAAGTCTAGACATACGTGGCATCTAGTCTAGAGATTTTATTTCATTACTGAATGCTAAAAAGATAGTGATGAAATAAAGCCGAATTAAGCGCGGTGAAAACAAACAACAGTTAGATTTTAGAAAAGGTAATATTTATTTATTTAAAGATGCCTCTGTGTGATGAATCTACTGCACACCCGCGGTATGTGTGTACCTTACTATCGACTATCACACCAGCCTAAGGTTTTGACGATATAAATAATTATTCTAGTAAAACACGTTTTATCGCAATATACTGTCTTTTATTTTAGCAAATTGTCATAGACAGACAAACAGTTTCTACAAAACGATAAGAGATGGCGCTACTATTCACTAATTACATATTTTGATAAAACATTATCACACCCCCACTTATCAAAATAAACAACAATTTTATTTAAGTACAATGCCCAATTTACACATAAACTTATAATGCTTAATAGTACACAGTCCTTTGGTAAGTAAATCGGCAGGCATTTCCTCACTACACAACTTTAATATATTTATTTTTAACAACATCTCTTACATAATGGAATCTCACATCTATGTGTTTTGATCTGTTGTGACTTTAGTTACTCAATGACAACTTTAAAGCACTCTAATTGTCACAATAGATCTGTATTACAGATAAGTTACCAGTTATTTCATGTAACAGGTTTCTCAAATACACTCCTTCGCGAGCTGCCTCAGACAAAGCTACTGCTTTGTCTGAGACAGAATATACTTATTCTGCCTCTGTACTAGAGAGCGATACGGACTTTTGCTTTCTGCTTTGCCATGAAATGGCAGATCCCGACATAGTAAAGCAAAAGCCCGTGTAGGACTTAATATCTATGGCATCGCTGGCCCAATCGCTATCTACAAAGCCCTCTAACTTGCTACCGCCCTTAAAATATTTTAAACAGTAAGTTTTTGTACATTGCAAATATTTAAGAATGCGTTTAGCATAATGCCAATGTGTAAGATCATAGCAACTGTTAAATTGGCTCAAATAGCTAACAGAATAGGAAATGTCAGGCCTGGTTAATACTGCCAAATACATTAATGATCCAATTAACTTCTGATATGGAACATCAGGTACACATTTATCAGGTTTCTCTAAATTTAATTTACACTCTATTGGTGTTTTATGCATTTTACAATCCAACATATTGAACCTAGTTAATAGCTGATCAATATACTGCTGCTGATCTACAGTAATTACATTTTTACTAACATTTATTCTCATGCCTAAGTATTGCCTTACAGGTCCTAAATCTTTTAGCTTAAATTCTGATTCTAAAGTATCTTTTAATTTTTTACTTTCAACAGGACAATTCGAAAAAATTAAAAAGTCATCCACGTATAAGGCCACAATAATTTTAGCTTCACCTTTAGTTTTTGTGAACAATCAAGGCTCATACTGACTGTTTTTACAATTTAATTTGCATAGTAAATCTTTAACTCTGTCATACCACGCAAGGGAAGACTGTTTTAACCCATAGATTGCTCTTTTCAATTTTAAAACCTTTCCCCCGCTTTTGTTCATAAAACCTTCAGGTAATGACATGTAAATAGTTTCTCTCAAAAACCGTTTAGGAATGCTGTAGTAACATCCAAATGATCAATACTCATATTCATCTTAACACTGAGAGCAAACAGTAATCTGAGCGTTGAATGTCTAACCACGGGAGAGAACGTGTCCGTATAGTCAATTCCAGGTTTCTGCGAGAAACCTTTTGCCACCAATCTAGCCCGAAACCGCACATTATTGTCCACATCAAACTTTTTGTTAAGCACCCACCTGCACTTCACAATTGTCACATCACCGGGGTTGTCAACGAGCTCCCATGCATCGCTGTCCTCAAAAGACTGCAGCTCGTCGGCCATGGCATTCTTCCACTGTTCACTCTCAGGCCCTGCAAGAGCCTCTGAGAACACTATCTCCTCTAATGCTGAAACAGTGTTGGAAAGACATGTAAAACCATACCGTTCAGTTGCTTTCCTGGAACGCTTTTCAGGTAATTCTGGTGTCTGTTCTGGGGTTGATGTCGTCTGGACTTCTGTGTCTAATATGTCTGTGGTTGGAGATGAAGTTTCCGTTATTGTTTCATTACTCTCCTCATACACTGAAGAATAATCTGATGGGCAGTCTTCTGTCTCTGAAATATGAGACGATTTATCCCCCACTGAAACTGTGCTCTCTTTTTCTATGTTATCTGCAAGTGTCTCTTCGTTAGGAATCCAGATGGCTGACTTGTTGCCTGTTTCTTTGAGCTCTGATTCATTTTCCATCACGATGACATCTCTACTTATAACAAGACTCTTCTTCGAAGGATTATACAGCCGGTAACCCTTGACCTCTTCACTATATCCCACTAAAATGTGCTCCATGGCTTTCTTATCCCATTTCAAACGACGTTCCTTGGGGATATGCACCATGACTTTACTTCCAAATAAACGGATGTGACTGAGATCTGGTTTCTTCCCATACCACAATTCGTACGGAGTTGTCTGAAGTGTTGAAGCAACGGATCTATTCTTCAAATAGACAGCAGTGTTAGCTGCCTCTGCCCAAAATCGTTTATCCAGCTTTGCATCATACAATAGACATCTAGCCTTCTCCACAACTGTACGGTTGGCTCGCTCACATAAACCGTTCTGTTCAGGCGTGTAATTATTTGATTTTTGATGAATTATACCCTTTTGTTTCAAATAATTATCAAACTCCTTATTGCAAAATTCAAGTCCATTATCTGAACGTATCATCTTTATTTTCTTATTCAACTGATTCTCAACCAGTGTTTGGAAGTCTTTGAATTTGCTGAGCGCCTCACTTTTATTCTTGATAAAGTATATAAAAGTCATCCGACTGAAGTCGTCTACAAACAGTATGAAATATCGAGCACCATTCAATGACGTGGTTTCCATTGGTCCACAAATATCTGTGTGAACTCTTTGTAATAATTCTGTGCTTCTCTCACCAACATGCGAAAAGGGTAATCTTGTTTGCTTTCCCTCGCAACAAGTTGTACACTGATATTTGGTTATGTCAAAATTTTGTTCATATGACAAACCATTTACAATATTTCTCATCTTGTTCATGTCTTGACTATTTAGGTGTGCTAATCTTCTGTGCCACAGATTTCCACTAACTGCTGGTGCGGCCAACATACAAGTCTGTGTTTCTAACCTCAACTTGTAAACACCATCTGACAGGTCGGCAGTAGCAACCAAAACATCATTCTTGTCTCGAATGTAGCAGTGTTTTTCATCAAATATCACATTATTTCCGTTTTTAATCAGTTCACTCACGGATAATAAATTTGTTGTCAAACTGGGAACGCACAGCACATCCTTCACTGTAATTTCAAATTTCAGTTCTGAAACAATGTCGACGTCTCCGGAACAAACTACTGGCACTGTAGATTCATTTGCAACCACTATTTCTGGTAAACACGGTGATCGGTTCATGTTTTTTACCCAAGATTCGTTCACCGTCAAATGAGAGCTGGCGCCTGAATCCACGTATCATTCAGTTTTATTGAACTTTCCATTCAGGAAAACGACATTAAAAACATATTTACTATTGTTTTTCTTCAATAAAGGGCACTGATTTCGATAATGACCATTTTCTTTACATTTGTAGCATGTAATTATTTTTGATGAATCTGTCATTGCTGCTGTCATTTTCTTGTTTGATACTGACGTTGAAGGACCGGGACTGCCTTTCTTTGACTTATTGAACGAATGATTATTTCGCGCTGCAAATGCAGCACCTGCGTCATTGTCTCTGGTCACTTCCATGTCGAGCAATTTCGACTTTATGACATCTGCAGTTATCGAAATGCCCGAATGTTCAATTGCCATTATCATGGGAGAATAACGATCTGACAAACCTGCTAATAATAATGAACCCACCCATTCATTGGTGATTGTAAAACCTGTGCTGTTCAACCGTTGAGCTGTCTCGACCATTTGAGTCACATATGTAGCCATTGAATCACAATTATCTAGCCGAATAGAAATCAAATGTCGCAGCAATGTTATTTTGCGTGAGAAACCGGAGTCATCAAACATGGTCTTCAATGTAGTCCATAATTCTTCTGCGCTCTTGGTATTCTTAATATGCACATACAACGATGGGTCCACAGTCAATATTAGCTTTGCCTTCGTTTTTGCGTCGTCTGCTGGCTTAACTTCAAAACTTGCCGTTGGCTTGATGTACTTGTCCATTCCTTCAAGAACCAACAAATTTTCAGCCGCGAAGTTCCACTCATCATAATTTTCTCTTCCTTTTAGTTTAGGAACACTGGCAATATAGTTCGTAGTCATGTTTCCGCGATATAACTTTCACAAATTATCTATTTTCACGAAAATAACTGATAATTTAGCAGAGTACGCCCATAACCTCTAGTAAAACACGTTTTATCGCAATAGACTGTCTTTTATTTTAGCAAATTGTCATAGACAGACAAACAGTTTCTACAAAACGATAAGAGATGGCGCTACTATTCACTAATTACATATTTTGATACAACATTATCACAATTATAACTCGGGTAATTTTACAGGTTATCGACTTTTAATTTTTTTTTAATAGTGATGTTTCTCTAAAATGACATAATTTTTTAATTTATTAAATTAATTATTATGATTAAATTTGCCTTTGACAAATGACATGCGTCTCCGTTCGTTAATATGTACGTGAATGTACGTATATATGAACGTATGAGGATACGCTACAGGTCGGGATTCTTGACAGATTTTGGTGACTTTATCTATTGGTTAACTGTCAGATTAAATGCCTATTGATTTTTACAATGATTTGTTAAATAGTTTAGCTTTTATAAACAATTTATTACATAAACGCCCTTTTTCGTCTCGGCTACTATATATTCTCGTCTTTCGTCTTCTACGGATCTTTTTCCCCTTTTTCTCCGTTCCCTGCTATCTTTAAATTTTGGTCTTTTTTATTAGGTGTGTGACCAAAGGCGCGGTTGTTAACTGTACTTGTTTTTCTCTGATTTGCTCTGATAATGATTTATAATTAACTCTATTCTATTGTTCTCTGATAATGATTTATAATTAACTGTATTAACTGTATTATATTGTGTTGTGACGTTCATTAAAATTAATGATGACATTCGAATTACAGACGCTGTTTAATTTATAAAACTGAAACAATTATTTTGTCAACTTGTAATAATTGTAATATTTCTATATTTATTGATAATCGTTATATTTAATTATACGACCGTGTGCGCCTATACTGCGCCTAATATCTGTATAGACCGAAAGGCCACCATAAACATGTATTGTCTTACATTATGTATTGTCTTCGCTAGTTTTGCTGTTCATTAGGTGCAATAAATGGAATTACAAAGGACTGAGCATCCCTAAGGCGTGCCAAGTAGTCACCCCGCCACGATACTTTAAGAGATTTTTAGCCAATAAGATAATTTTATTTTGAGCACTCATATTTTGTAAATCTAATAAAATTTGTAAACGACAATTCGATGTTGCAGTCAAACAGTTGACACCATTTTGATAAACATCACATTTAAAAATCTGTGTCAAATAATTCATATTTTTTGTGTGCGTCTTAATAAAATAAGTCGCTAGTGTTGTCGCAGTCTAATAATAATTAGATATTGTTATTTCACCTATACGCCCCATAACATTCACATTCATAATAAAGGAATGTTCATTTCAGGACAAGCCTGTGTACATGAATACATTATAATTTTTGTTTATTAAATACTGAATCTATCAACTTTCCGCAGTTTGTCGACATTTAAAATCAGAACGAAGATAATATTACACATAGATATTGTCAGTACATATCTAACAGTCGAAATATTTAGTTTTCGTTTAATTTCAATTTAAAATGGCGTAACAAAAAATACTGTTTGACTTGCCAGAACTACGTGACTGTTTGACTTGCCAGAACTAAAAATACGCGGTGCTTCTCCGACAAAAAATTTGATTAGTTGTGTCACCTTCTCAGTTTGTTTTTCCAATTCGATTGGAATTCAAATACAATTGATGTATAAAAACGAATTAATGAATGACACAAAATTGTTATCGTATGAAACAAAACTGCAATGTTTGTGTTAAGTTCAATGTCCAATGTCAGTGCCAGATGTCCAATCTGTTATAGTTTTATTGCTTGCAGTGACCACTTCAAGTTTAAGACGAAAGATTTTTTTAGCAACTCCTTAATGTCACTCGTGTCAACGTGAGTGTTGGCGAGAGAAAGAAAATGGTCTAAAAAGAGAAATCGATATGATCTACATATTTCAAATGCCTTTATCATTTTGAAGTATGGTCTTTTGACACTTTATCATGCCACATTTTTAGAATGACTATCGACGGGCAAACTTAGCTTATTCATGTACGTTTTAATTTGATAATTTTTGACATATAAATAATAATATTAAGTCATATAAATTTGTATTCATGTGAAAAATAATGTAACAAATGTAAAATGGAAAGTAAAACGCCGTGTATAGAAGGTGCGTAATACATGAACGATTAGAACAAATTTTTATCGGTATGAAAACTGTTGAAATTCCCTTTTTGATAGTTCCTAGCCGACTGGTAAAATACAATTTAATATCATATTCTAAAAGTTATCTTTATAAATGCGCGTATATTATATTTTTAATATGTTAAGAATTGTTAATAAAAATGAAACTAACAGTAAAAATCTAACAAAGTAGATGACAACTTTTTAGAAACGCTTAATTTTTATTCAGAAACTAAATGAAACTACGCGATGTAGTATTATTTTTACTTTATTTTTACTAAGTTTCGTTGCATGACAACATCTTCAGATGGAAGATGTCATACATCTCAAGATGTCATACAACGAAATCTAGGTCGTGGTAAAGAATTTAAATAAAACTATATCACGTAGTTTCAAAAGTTAGAAATAATACTATATCACGTAGTTTCATTTACAAATTATTTACAAAATTAACGTCAAATATATTCAATACGTTTAGAAACGATTATAAAAAGTAATTAAATATCGATCGCTTTTTAAATGTGTTGCCATCGTCTAAAGGAATTAAAAATAAAGTAATAACTGACATTGACGTACATTCTGTTTTGTCAAAATGAATGTCTTTTTCTCTATTTACAATTTAACGTGTTTTTTGTCGACGGTTCTGTCGGGCCTACGAGTTTTATTAGTATAATACATCTGTGTACAGAGGAAATGACACACAAAATTTGCACTTTGTTTCATCGTGCTAGTTCAAAGAGTTCCATAGAAATTATAATAGCATTTACTAAATTTTATGAAAAATAAGCTGAATTTTTATTAAATGGAGAAGATTTTTCAATTGTCTGAAAATATTAAGGTGCTTATTTTTTCTTTTTTCTATATAATGGTGGCAATTTTACCCTTGTAATATCTGGACCCAATACTATATGGATTTTTCTCGGTTTAACCTACAGAAGGACCTAGTTGAATTACGCAAATAAAAAGAAGGATTAAAATAGAAATAATTGGAAATAAAAAAGGCATATGACATTTTTTATGGCTCTCACTGAATAGGGTCTCATTGAAGAGAGTTTTTAAAATACAATCAAATATATTCTGTTATATTTTTAAACATGGCGCTTCCTTGCCGGAAAATGAGTCTGCAAAACGTATTATAACATTTTCCCTCACTCTCTAATTTTATAACTACGAGTAGGTGTGTCATAAATTTAAAAAAATCAGAATTTTTTCAAATTTGGTAAATAAATCAATACAAAAATATTTCAGTCCACTCGTATTAGGGAATGAAAGAAGTATTTGAAACAAAATATATGTCTTACGCCTGTGAAAGATGATGACAGAAATACTATAGAAGGTACATCTAATACTATGTAAAGACTAAAGGAAAATATAAATAACTTCTAATTCTGAAGTCAATTAAATATTTTTTTAAAGAAAATTGTTGTTTGAAACAGCTAAAGAAAAATAATAGCGGAACCAAGAAAAATATGAATGTGAAAGACGAGTGTAGCAAACCTAGCATAGCTTGCATGCTAGCATACGCACGGGTGGATTAAAAGATGCTGGTTTATTGTAACAGTAGGTCGTGGAAAACTTTTTCTATAAAGGAACATTACAGATAATTTAATTTTCTGCAAAAAATTTTGTATAACTTTTATCGTAGCATCTACGGTTCACGAATTATTTAGTTTTAAAGTTTTGCATTGTCAAATAATTGGCGTTGTCTAATCATGCAGAAAATTACGTCTTTACGTGCTAGCGCAGAGAGAAAATAACATTTTCCGACACATTTCCCTCAATTTATCAGCAACGTCGCAACGTGAAACTGGAATACGAGGCAGCGCGTTAAATCCAAAATAGATCCACGTTTTACGATGACAATCGACCTGGTTTGCATTCCAGCGAATTGGCATCCGATTTTATTGTTCTTTGCTCGGAACCAGCAAGTAACTGATTTTCCAGGAACGAATGTGGAAACACCAACGCTTAGCAGAGAGATCAAATTTGGAATTAAGTTGAAAAATTGTTACGACCAATGATTATTGTTTTATTTTCCACGGCGCTAAATAGAAGAACAAAAGAAGTGTTTGAATGAAGTTTTGAATGATACCACATCAAAATTTTAGACCAATGGTGGAGTACTGAAAAATTGTAAAAATCGGCCAAGTGCGCGTTGGAACACGTATAAAGTAGGCTTCCATAGTTGTCTCTATCTCTTGAGAATATTGACGGACGTTAATCGAAATAATGTTAACTGAAATTTCTTTTTTAATATTTTTTTTTAAATTTAGATTTTTTTTTATTTTTAAATCCTTGTTTAAAACATTACTGAGAGACGACTACGACAGTATATTGCACTTTACTTTGAAGTTTAATATTCTACAAATGGTACTTAAAATTGATATATGGTAAGTGAAAGCTCTATTTTATTTTAGGAGCCCTGTGTGGTTATTAGTTTTATTTTAGTAACTTTGTGTGGTTATTAGTTTCATTTTAGTAGCCCTGTGTGATTATTAATTTTATTTTAGTAGCCTTGTGTGATTATTAGTTTTATTTTAGTAGCTTTGTGAGGTTATTAGTTTCATTTTAGTAGCCCTGTGTGATTATTAGTTTTATTTTAGTAGCCCTGTGTTATTATTACTTTTATTTTAGTAGCTTTGTGAGGTTATTAGTTTCATTTTAGTAGCCCTGTGTGATTATTAGTTTTATTTTAGTAGCCATGTGTGCCCTATTGATTAGTTTTGATTCCACTCGATTGGATATGTGAAAAATATGTTTGCACCTATTTTATATGCCCATACATATTTTTTTTTAATATTTAGCTACAATTTAATTGAGATCTCCGCATGAAGCATCTACATGCAAAATTTCTTGCACGTAATTGTAAAATAAGTTACGACAGACGGACAGCCATTACGAAAGTTTAAGGGTTTCTTGTTCCATTATGTAACACTGAAAAGCTTGGATGAAAATTGGAAAACTAACCTGGTGATTTTTCGTTACAATAAGAATGTTCATCAAATTTTAGCAATCAAACTTTATCTAACCCTGTAACAAAATCATTAAACAGTCTATTTTTAATTAATCGTTTCACAGTTTTTTCACCACGAGAACGACACGATTGATTTATAATGAAGTTAAAGTGCCTTACGCTTGTCCTCTTTCTGTCAAGCAAATTATCATTTGTAAACAAATTGAATATAATAGAAGAATGCGGTAAATACAAGACAAGTAATAAAATATTAATTAACCAGTTATCACAATATGTTGAAAATAATAGAGGAAAGTTATAGAATAAGAAAGGAAAATAAAAGAAAACTCGTAGTCGAAGGCGGTCTGAGCCAAAAAAAATTATTTTAAATTTGATCTTCGAATATTATTTAGAACATCAATATGAAGACAGATTCTGATGGTGACATTCACATCTTCAACTAAACACTTGATTACATTTTATGAGACCAAAAAATGTTAATTAAGCAATTATCAAATATGTTGAAAAGAATAGAGGAAAGTTGTAGAACAAGAAAGGAAAGTAAAGAAATCACGTAGTCGAAGGCCGCCAGTTGCAAAATATTTTAATTTAAGTCTGGTCTTCGAATGTAGTTTAGAACATTAAAATGAAGACAAATTGTGATGGTTACATTCACATCTCCAACTAACACTTGATTATTTTTTTAATATCCTTTAAATATTTTACTTCGCTGAAAATTCTTCCGGCAACTTTATATACTTGACCAGATTTTGTTCTAAAAAATGTTGGCTTTTTACGAATGGACAAAAAAATCATAGCGGGTTTAATGACTGTTGTAGCAATTATGAATGACTTAGAAACTCCTGACTTAATTTGAAATAATTAAAAGCTACAAATAATCAGAGGACAAATAATAGAACGTTGATGCATTCTGTTACTTATCCTCCAATTGTTAGTTTCTCATAATTTTCAATATACAGTCATACAAAGGTTACAGTTTTAGTATATGTGTAGATTTTATTGCTTTTGCATGTGCCACCCAGCGGGAACACTGACCTTGAGAACGTGCTGACCTTTCTCTCTCGATAACGAGGATGGATTCGGTTCGTGTACGATAGAAATTTAAATAAATCATCTCGGTCGTTTACTTTATATTCTGAGTTCTAACGGGAATTCTACGTCGAAATTTTCCAGTTTTATTTATGTTGGAACAATATGAACATATGCTCTTTGTTTAACATGTAATTACAATATTGATTAATTGGTTAATTGTAAATAATTACCCATCACAAGTGTATACTGATCGGTGTGTCTGCTCTGCCGCCACTCATCTGCGACAGCTGCCTTTACACGATAAATATTTGCTTGATAAATTGCTGTCGCTTCCCGTGTGAGATGTGTCATAAATATGACCTATGGTGTGCTTCTTATATAACCGTTATGTTACAGTTAAATGTACTGTTATTACGGTAATTGTGACAAATTTATGTGGAGATTATAATTATATCTACCACCATTACAAACATACGTTCAATAAAAACAGTATAACGTTAGTCAGCGGATTGGGTTAACATATTATATGGATTATGATTATATCTACCCCTATTACAAAAATATGTTCAAATAATAGCGTTTGTCAAGGGTTCCGGTAAAATATATGGCGTGTAGTATGGGATATAGAGCCCATGCGGAACATTTCGAAGTGAAACTTCTATTTTGGTGAATTGGTGTTATCGACGTTTTTACTCGTTTTGATTATATGGCTAATTTTTTACGATATTATTTGTCGTTCATCGGATTTAAGTTCGTTATACAATTTTTTATTATACGAAACCCGATCAAGCGCGGGTTTGGCAGTTTCGGACCCTGTTTGAAGTGAAATTACTTTATTTATCAAATGTTATAACTATATGGACTGAAGGGTAGACGTATACTATCGCGAATATCATAGAAACTATGACATCTAGAATCAACGTTATAGTTTTCCTACAATCTTTGCATCGTAGGCTTCTATGAACTGTTTTTTTTTCATAATTTTAGAATCTGTATTTTCAAAAGAAAAGGATTTAGCATATTTTCCTATTTTCCAGCATATCTATGAAAGTAGTATCTAAAATTATGAAAGAATATTTTTATAACCCTGATATAGCCCTCTCAAAAGGTACTAGATGCTATATAAGGGAGTTAAAAAAAATCGAGTACTAATTTGCCCCTACCCCTGCCTTCCCTTAAATTTAACTATAAATATTTTTGAGTGTTATTAAAATATTTGCGGGTTGATATGCTTTATTACTGTGCAAAAGTTTCAGTTTTTACGTCGACCGATTTCTGAGAAAAAAGGGTTGTGACAAACGGGCTAACTAATATGTACCCAAAAACATACGTGATTAAACGAATATAATACGAAATATAATATTTTACTTCTTATCTGAATACTCTATATATTCTATAATAAAGGTCATTTATAAATAAAACAAAAAAAAATAACACTAATTTAGAGCAGAACTTAATAAGTTTCTTTTTGAATATTTGCCCAACCTATATTATAAACTTATATTATAAATGGCTTTTCTCTAGCGCCGTTTATAAGTTTATAATATAGATTACGCAAATATTGGTAAATGATGCGCTAAAAATATTGACATCAAATAGTCTATGCAAACTGTTAAGAGCCAATAATTGGTGGCCAAATTATTAGAGCTGTCAATGAAAATTCGAAAAATTGTTTAATGTCTACGCAGAATATAGTATATATTCTAAAATTACTGTAACATTTACATTACATTATTTTCTAAATTTACCCTATTCTGCTGATATTTCACACCAGCTCTTGCCAAATTATTAAAGCTAGCAATGAAAATTCCAAAACTTGCTTAATATCTACTCAGCATACTATATTCTAAAGTTACTGTAATATGTACGTTATATTATTTTCAAAATTTACCCCACTCAGCTGATATTATTTCACACCAGCTCTTGCAAACATACAGGTTTCCACCCTGCTCTGCATACTTTATTACGCTTTGGCAGTAATACCAGTAACAGGCCTCTGTCAACTTTTATATGGGGCGGCGTTTTTTGGTAATATTTCTGTTGCCATCTTGCTCTTGAGCAGCTCCCATGGGTTCTCTTTAGGATTTAGATAAAGTGAATTTCCGGGTCAGTCCATAATCCTCACCTGATGATCACCCAAGTATTTGCCACGTTTTTACCCAACTTTTTTACCTTGTGGCATGGAGTTGAGTCGTAATATCTGGAAACTACTCTTCACTTAGGCGAATATCTATAGTATCTTTATATGATTTTGTACTCATTATACTCTTCTCCTGGCCTTCTTCGGCAGAAAGTGGCTGAAGTTTGCTGTCCAATATGTATAGATATTTCTTTTGAAAAGCAGATCGACCCATGATAAAAAATCCTGTCAAGCACGAGTAGAATTCGCACTTCTATTAAATTGTTTACAAATTTTTATTTTTTTAAAACGTAAATGTACTGTTTCCTGTACCTTTCACAGGTGCTTATTAAAAAAGGTATATTTCCATATAGGATTAGAATTTTTTCTTTTGTGCTGTTAATCCCTCCCATTATGCCGACTTTCAAAAATTTAGGTTGACCAAAAGTACGTTATAGGTTTTTATGGCGATATAAATAACAAAAAATACGCTTCAAAGGGTCATAAGGTTGCGAAAACCAAACAAACTGATATTTATAGCAATGTAAAGCCATAGGCCTCAGTATACGATATCAATATCAACTTGATATCTCAGGCTATTTTTGAGGAAAAGGGCTTTAACAGATAAACGGACTGATGGACGGGATAATAAAGCGATATATTTTAAGGGTCCCATTTTTTCGTTCTGGGAAACGGAACTCAGATATACCATAAAAATTTAAAAGCGTCATGTATATTTCTATGAAATGTGGCACAGTGTATTGTTATAAATATTAGAAAAAATATTTATCTTCTTCCACAGAGTCTAGTTTTGACGAGCTTCCACCCAATTAAGAAATTTTGCCATGATATTTAGTGTAAGCAGTGGTTTTTTTTCCTGGCCGACGACACGCGAATCGCATATCCTTTATTCTTCTGCGACTGTGCGATCTGATATCTATATTACAGTAACCTTGACAACTGGAATGGCCCGTCTCCTGGACGCTTTACTACTTTCCATACAGATACTTCTCTTTCCATACAGATACTTCACTTTTAATCCTCTTGTCACGAGTTCCGGAAGCCTTATTTTTTATACTTTTTTTATTCGCTCTAGGAACTCTATTCAAAATTGATTTTTCCCTAATTCTAATCACAGTTTTTGTGATACTTTTGCTGTACTGTTATCTGTCTGTCAGACGTATAGGTGTGCTTTAAGAGCATCTTAAACGTGTAAATTTTTAAAGGCAGTATGTCCTTAGTCTTTCCGATTTTCCAAATATTTACGAATAGTGAAACACAATGTGAAACGATTTTATCAATTTCACCTAAAACTAATGAACACATCAAAATAAAAAAGAAAAAATAAATATATACACACACACACACATACACATACATATATATATATATATATATATATATATATATATATATATATATATATATATATACACATACACATAACTTATAAAAGGTACAGAAAATAATTGAAAAATACTTTGGACGGGCATGCACTTCACACGTAATTGCTAGCAACCATGTGACATATAAAGCACAATCTGATATTGAATGCGGTCTTTGTAACTTAAATTTGACCATCACTGTATACAGCTCGCAAGTGTTCATAGCGTTTTTGACTATGAACACTTGCGATATCACACAAAATCGTGGTGCATGCGTTCCAAATGTTTAAGACGTTCAATTCCGACGTCGACGCTGATTACAAGAGGGTGAGTGTTAAGTATATAGTGGAACCGTATGTTTTCCGAATTTTTAAAGCGAAAACTTCCTTTTGGCTCACCTCGTCCAATTTCTTTTGATGGGGGAAAAATTGCGAATTCGCCCGCTTCACGTCACAAGCGTGAAGCGTCTCGGATATATTCAGCGGTAGGTCGAAAACAGCTGCACAGTTCAACGCTCTTCGGGTAATACTCGGTGGTAGGCCGAGTACGGCAAAATAAGAGGAACGTCGAGCAACCGAGTATAGTATTATTTGCGGTCGGGAAAAATTTCGAGTTTCTGACACTCATAGCGTATATTCGACTGCGGACCGAGTATACCCGAACCAGAGAGTGATATTACATACTCCCTCTATTCGCCGCTCGGGGTATACTCGGTATATATATGCATAAATTTCATAAATTAATTAAGCGTATTTATATGGATTAATATATCATATTTATTATTATATTATTTGATGTCAAAGTCGATAATATATGATGAATTGAACGTGCACTGCATTCTTTTCGTTTCTTTCTACCGTATGGTCTTAAACACACCTTTTTTGTATACATAACTTTTTAATTTCGAATTTTATGTATCATATAATGTATAAACATTATAATATTGATTTTCTTCGATCGTTATATGACTAGGATTAAATAACAATATCGAGATTTATGTTACGAGATATAAATTAATCCATCGGTACGATTGAATCATCAAATATGCATTGCGCACGTTCCTCTCTATTATTAATAAGCCGAATTTATTCCTATCGCGGCTCTCCTTCACCTCCGTCTCTTCTCCATTTTATCACTTTCATCTTCGTCGTTCATTTTTGCCAATCATGTCTTTTCTGATACATATATTTCTTCGGCGCATTACAGTTCCGTCTAACCGAATAATAAATTATCTTGTTCGTTATATTCGTTTTCGTAAGGAAATATCATTGGCTACAGGTTTGTTAAGGAAGCTAAATTGCCGGAGAGACGTTTTCATTTATATATATATATATATATATATATATATATATATAAAAATATGTATATATATATATTTTTTTATAATAGGCGCAAGCTCTGGTTTAGACGCCAAGTTGTACTTTCCTATCTTAGAAATTATATAAGGTACATGGATCATCAAAATCGGTATATATACATCAAAGGCAGTAGTAAGATCAGCGGTCCATTTAAGCATAGATTAAATGGGGTTCTATTATGATTATTGCTAAACACGATTGGTGGGGTATATGGTAGGTAATATAAGACTACAGGCGGCAACTCGAAGCCTGCCTAAACAAAATTCTCAGAATATTCTAGTTTAAGAAGATATATCATACTTTCTGGAGTGATACAGTAAAGTTTCGAATGAGCACCAAATAGAACGACGTCCGGTTAATAAGTTGCAACAAAAAAACAAATTTAACGGCACGTTCTGTACTTCTATAACTAAAAAAAACATTGCGCATGTCAGCTTCTTAACTTACGTTGCAAAACTTTTTTTAACGCGATTTTATAACGGGATTATATTATAACCTATGTATATCGTGAAAGTCCTTTCTAAGTATTGGTGAAAGAATTATTAAAATCGGATTAGTAGTTTCGGAGATTACCTCCTACATCCAAACTTACAAAATTTAACTTTTTTATAATATGTGAATTTTTTTAACGGGCTAATATATAATCTATGTCCATCCCGAAGGTCCTTTCTAAATATTGGTGAAAGAATTTTTGAAATCGGCTCAGTAGTTTCGGAGATTATCTCCTACATCCAAATTTACAAAATTTAACTTTTTTATAATATGTGATTTTTTTTTAACGGGATAATATATAATCTATGTCCATCCCGAAGGTCCTTTCTAAATATTGGTGAAAGATTTTTTGAAATAGGATCAGTAGTTTCGGAGATTACCTCCTATATCCAAACTTACAAACTGTTACATTTTTTTAACGCTCTGAACTTCTAATTTTACTTCTCATAAAACTTCATACCGGGCGCTATAAATGACAATCGATTTTTAAGAAGTAAACTCCAAAAATTGTTGTGTTTCCACGAGCTTAAGTAACTATTGAATCACATGCTGTCTGCTATGTGTCAGAATGTTACATTTTGGTAACTAGGTTTAGTACAGATCCATAGTTTCCGGTAGTTGGAAATATATTTCTGTTACAAAGTAACAAACATGCTCCATCCATACCTTTCAGAGTGAGATATGCTTGACGAGTGAACGTTCTAATGTATTTTAATGGTTTAACTGAATATTCAATTACAGTCTGTGTCGAATGGCGTAGAATTTGTATTATAATGAGGATGAATTAATCGGAAGTTGTGTAAGAAACTAATTTTTCTTTTTAATCTGAGTTATTGCACATTGTTTTTATATCGACCCACATCTTCTGTAAGTCATGTAATATTTTAAAAATTGTTCTTAATCAAGTCAGTATTGGGAACAGGCATAAAATCATATTTTAAATGCACATAATTTTTTGGGGTCTATCTCGTATTAACTGCATTACCGCATTGAATTGTAGTAAATGATGTAAATAAAGATGAATACAAAAACACACGGCGCATATTATTTCCAAGAATTAAAAAAATGGAAAGAGCGAAATAATGAAAAGTATTCTTGAACATGATTTTACATTAACTAATGATTTTACATTAACTAATGATTTTACATTAACTAATGATTTTACATTAACTAATGATTTTACATTAACTAATGATTTTACATTAACTAATGATTTTACATTAACTAATGGTCGCCAAGTAGTCGAAATTCGACTGTAACTCATTAAATTTTTAAGTTTTTTTTCCCTCTATAATCATTGCATATAATTTTTTTGAATTCGCAAAAAACTGACAACTAGAAACTCTGAATGGGTCAATCTGACATTTTAAAATTCTTCAGCGGCCATCTCTACTCTGTGCGACTGTTTGACCATAGACTATTATGTGTTTGTCATTGACAGTATGAATGTAAACAAATATAATTTAATGTGTTTGTAACACATATTATATATATATCGCTTTCTTTACTCCTTCTGCACATAAACTTTAAATATGCCAAATCTCATACTCCTCCGTGCGCGCAATATCCTTAAAAAGGGGTACAAAGTTTTCTCTTCACGTATTAATATATAGATTATGTGATTACTCCTCTTTTCAGTTGATTATCGTTGTTTTTATGGCTCTGCTAGATTCCTATTACTTGCAAGAGGGGACATACATTTTTGTATCGATTGAGCCCTAGTGAAGACCGCTGAACAGTAATTTGGGCTACTGAATTTCTAACAACAAGCCTGGAAGAAAAACGAATCCCAATTAAAGGCCTTAAATAAAATTTCCCCAATGCTACGTTTAATAATTCTCTTTTGTGAAAAACAAAGAAAAAAGGACTTCCAGATGTTTAGTATTATGGAAGCGTTATAACCATTCATACCGGATGCGATGGAGCTCGAGAACATCTGTGAATAATATCGTTCGCTTTTCATTTGTGATGTTTTTTCCTTCACCGTAATTTTTCCCAAATAAAATATTATCCATTGTAGTAAAGATTGATTTGAGTTGAGTTGAAGAGTGTCTAATGAATGATTGTGGAAAGTGTCTGATTGTCACGATGTTTTTGGTGTATTTATTAAACGGAAGATAATAATAAAATTGCAGGATGTTTGCATGCGTGCATCCTGTCACTTGACCACACTTTATGAAAAAATGGGTAGGAAAAATATACTGGAGTACTTTATGATTCTGGCTACCATAACGTTTGTAATTGCTGTTAGCTAGTATCGGTCAACATCGAACTCGTTACATCGTGTACACCATATGGCGAGTGTCTCATGCAGGTTGATAAAATATTTTAGAGTAATATCTATTCCTTAGGTATTATTTGTAATGGCAAGTGCACATCCAATGTCCAGGAAAAGGGACGATAGCATAGATAGAAAGATGGCATTTAAAATTGAAGTCGATGATGAAATCAAACGTCATCGGGCTTTTTACCCAATGCTTGACATTGAGTACAGATTTGCAAGTACTTTGCGTTAAAAATAATAAACACCTGGAAAGTGAATTAAATGAAAAATAAATACTTATTTAAGATTGTAATTGAAGTTTGTCTGTACATTTAATGTTTTTTAGAAATTATTTGAAAGTATTTTTATTTAAAAAATATTAGGGCGGATCGAAAAGTTCGTGGCCTGAATATAAAATTAATAAAAATGTTTACATTTCTCAACATTTCCGCTTTTTAATTTGTTATGAATTTCTGTCAATCTATATATTTTTTATTAGAACATGCGATTAAGGGGTAATTCGGTCCCACAAATATGTCTTCATCTTCATCTTCGAAGGATTGCTGCGTTTGGTCCAGATGAAACAAAACTCTTTTGTTAACATTCCTGGCCGTTCTTCTTTTATTTCATCACGCAATTGACGTAAAATAGTGCAATAGTAAGCGGAGTTTGTGGAGGTATCCTTTGGTAGATAATCAACCATAAGGATTCCCTTCAAATCCCAGAAAGATGATTATTTTAATCACCGACAAAAACTCTGGCTCGACTTTTTTGGGTCTGGTGAATATTTGTAAAGTCCCACGACGGCTCGATTTTTTTTCATTATTTTGATTGCTGTTTTGACTTTGGGGTATAGTATTGTACCCATGTTTCATCAGTAATCACAAAAATTCTCATGAATCAGCTTCAAACAACTCCAAACCCTCGCACGAAATTATGAGTCGGTTGCGTGTCCGTTTGACTGAAAGGCGCTTCCGTAGCCGTCTAGCCTTTGAAAACTGCAGTCCACTGTCAACAACGTCTTGAGCTCGCTTGTTAGAGACATTATAATCCAAGATTTATCTCTAATGTTTAATCTGTTAATTTTCAATATCAGTTTCATGGGAGACCATGATCAGATCGCAAATTTTTCCAACCTTTTCTTCATTAACCGCGGTTGTCTCCAATTCTCTGCCGACCCTTTAAATTCAGCTGACCACTTTTTAACGACGTATACTACGTAACAGGTTCTTTTAGCATCACCACTTTGCCTTCATGGATCTTTTTCAGCATTAATCCTTTCCGTAACGGGTACTTAATAACGGCCAGATCTTCAATTCTAAGTATATTCAAGAAATTCGTTACTTGCCACCAATTAAATCAATGTAAACTCTGAACCTAAAGCAGCAACACAACCATGAAACTTACGCCCGTATACACTACACACGGTCAGGACTGTCAGTCGGACTTACCGACAGTCAAAAAAGTATTTCTGTTTTTCATTAACTGACAGTAGAGTCAGAACAAGAGTCTTCTTTACCGACTGTACCCTATTGCGCGGTCCAATTCCTAAAGTATCCATACAAAATACGTTTTTAACTGTCAGTAAATTCGACTGAGAGTGCTGACAATGTGTGGTGCATATTGGTGTTAGCTTAGTGACAATTAAAGAATTCGTGAATACAAGGAGAGCAGTACGACTACACTATTATAATTATCTGTACGAGACTAAGATCTTTTTAATCCGCTGTCGCTCGTATATTTTTAGAATTCATTTTTTAGAACCTTTTTGTTTCGTTATTATGAGAAAAACTATTAAATCGATTCTGCTGGGGTTTTCTCTGTTTAAAACTTAAAGTTCAGCTTAAAAATCGGAGTATGCGTCAATGTGCTGTGTCAATTGGGGGCAGAGTAAGGAAATAAAATCGGATTCAAAAATTAATACTTCGGGCGTCAGGCAAAAACGACTAAATATATTTTGATTAAGTTTTACTGTTTGCTAAAGGTTTAATTTGAAAATTGAGGAGTAAATTAAAAAGAACCCAATCGTAAGTTAAAATTTTGATTGAAACGTTACAAAGAAGCTTTGGTATAACCAAATTATAATCAGACTGAACTCTCACTAAGTCGTGAGTAAAAGTTAGTGTTTCATGACAGTTTATCTTAGTTTTATGATCTGTTTTATATAATTCCTAAAAATTAAAATGAATTTAGTGAGAATATCGCCTTAAGAATGATATTGGTTCCTTTTCTCTGAGCAGCCGAATAAAAAGAGACATACCTGGAATGGACTCGATTACGAAATTATTTAAATATTTACGCATGTGGCGGAGCGTCATGAGACGAGTTAATATGTAGCGTTGCAGCAAGTCATTGACCGTCACATGATAGAAATGCATTCAGCGGCGCATGTGTATAACGCTTCCTGTACGAAAGCGTGTGGAGCATGCCTTCTTTAGATTTAGATAAGTACGTGTTCGGCGCAGTTTTTATATTCAGGACATGTTTTCCGTTTTGTTAAACTGCGTTAGGAGACGCTCCGTCGGAGATGTATGTACGTGGCTTGTGTCAGCGGCATACATGCGGTAAAAATGAGGACTTGGCTAGGCGCAGTGTCTCGCTCCAGTGTCTTGTCTGGAGTCCGTTAAGTGCTCTCGGATGGAAACTGAATACAATAACGTAATAGTAGAGACTAGAAGGTATTAGGTTTTCCGTCTTGCGTTCAGAAATTTATTGTTACTTAGCAACTGTGGGAACGCGCAGTTATACTACCGTTATGAATGCAGTAAATTTATTTGAAATTAAATATTTGGCAGTTTTTATATGTCAAGTACGAGTAGAACTCGCACTACAAGATTTCCATACACATTAAGACTCTTATAAACATTTCAGAATACAGAGTATTTCTATTCATACTGTTTACAATATTATTTTTTCACAATGTAAATATGTTGCCTACTATCTCTATCATAGTTTCCCTCCAATATTTGCGTAGGATTCCAAAAACCCTATTTTTCCATAACATTTTTAAAACCCTTATAAAGAGCACTTTTAAACTATACGCCATACTGTACAATATATGAAATTAAAAAAAAATTCGGGTATTTAATTAGCCAGTCTTAAAATATCCATATGAACATTTTTGAGCTATGTGCGGGTAAATTTGTTTTATTACTATGCCAAATTGCAAGTCTACGTAAATCTGAAAAAAAAGCTGTGACAAATAGACAAGACAAATAGATACGTGAGTGATCTTATAATGGTTCCGGTTTTCCTTTTGAGGTAGGAACCTTAATAAAGGTAAGATAATTTCATAGCCCCATCCCAAAAACGGAAATCTTTTAATTTTTTCATGTCCGTCTGTTCGTTTATAAATGACAGCATGGTAGCTGTTTTAGTTCTAGACCGATCGTACGTGATTCGACGGGAAGGTGTAGATGAATTTCGTGAATACATGGAAATGTACAAAGAAATATTTCTTTGTCTTTTTTGATGTATATATTATGTGATACGATGTCTCCGTCGTGAGCTGCGAATCGCCAAAGTTGTTTGACAATGTCGCCTTTGGTATGTAACTTTTTAAAATGGCTGTGTCAAAAATTGGAAAAAGTTAACATAACTTCATTTAGTGGGTAGATACTTAAAGGCAAAATCATTTCCGTCAACTCTTAAAGGCAAAATCATTTCCGTCAACTCTGGTTATATCAACAAGTTAAAGAGATAAAGGCAACCTGCTCCTGTGAACGTTGTAGGGACCGCTCAGGATGCTGTCAGCGCCATCTGGTGATAAATTAATAAAATGTTGAGACGCCACTGTTATTTGTTACTATACAAAATAAAGTTTAAGTATAAGTTTTCTTAAATTTAAACATAGAAAAACAGTGAATATATGACTAAGTATACTAACTTGTTCTTTCGCGCATTGTGCTATTTAATATGTAATATGTAATAATTACAGTTAAACATTGCTTAGCAACAAATTTCTCGCTGGTGATCCTTGTTTGCGCAACTGCTTGACCGATGATTTTAAACTAATTGACACATACGTAACCAAAAGTACTTGTGATATGGCGCGTGAATCGTTTTTTCTTATACATTCATATTTACACAATGAAAAATAATATTAATATTTATAAATAGTTTGATAGATATAACGTCCGTAGCTTTTAAATGTTTAAATTTTTCTATTATTTAAGTGTATAAGGAACTCTCGTCATCATAGTTAGATGGGTAATTTTTATTTTTGCTGTAAAACTTCTATTTGTTCTTTTGCTCGTTCTGCTTAATTAATATGTAATCATGTAATCATTATGGTTAAACATTGCTTACTAACATATTTACTTGCAGGAAATCCTGGTTAGCGCAAATACTTTACCGGTGATTTTAACCTAAGTGACACGAATGTAGCGAAAAGTTCTTGTGATATGGTGCTGAGATTGTTTTTTCTTACACTATAAACGTGTTTACACGATGAAAAATAATATTAATATTTAAAGACAGTCTGATAAAAATAACGTATACAGCGTTTAAATGTTAAGGATTTTGATATATATATATATATAAGTGTGTAAGGAATTTTTGTCTCAAAAATTGCTGTAAAACATCTGTCATCGGTCAAAATATATTCAAACAGAACATTGAATATATTTGGCGTTAATTTTGTAGAAATTCATTATTCACAATTAAATGAAACTACGTAATGTAGCATTATTATTACTTTCTTTAAGTTCTTTACCACGACCTAGGTTTCGTTGTATTAGAACATCTTCAGGTGGGCTATTTGCTAATAATGTATACTGCTATTTGCTAATAGCCCACCAGAAGATGTTGTAATACAACGAAACCTAGGTCGCGGTAAAGAGCTTAAAGAAAGTAGAAATAATAATACATCACGTGGTTTCATTTAATTGTGGGTAAACAGAACCTCAATATTATTTCACTATCTAATATTTCAACCATATAATTTTTTAACCATGGAAATTTTTGGTTGAAAAATTAGATAGTGAAATAATATTGAGGTTCTGTTTACCCACAATTTTATTTTTTAACATTTGAAAATCTGATTAAGTAGTAATTACTATTATAATTACTATTACATGATTAGATCTTTGAAATGTAATTGGTTAAGTTGCGTCAATAAATTTAAGAGGTGTAGAAAACTACGGAACGATACTCTACGCGTGTACCGACACACATTTGGCAGGTTTTTAGTCACATTGTACTTTCAATTTCACATCTCCATTATCAATTACACAATGGATTAATTTCCCACAAAACGACTTAAGTCTGGTTGAAAAGTACACTATCTATTATTTGCAATAATTTAAAAGTGGCAGGAACTGAAATAATAATTTTAATAACGTTATATGTGTCCCTTTTTATTTCCGGTACCATTCCAAAGATATATTGCTTTTGAATTTAATATAATAAACACTATGCCAAATTTATATAGGTGTGAAGTTAATTTAGATCAAACTTTGAAAATATAGTAAATCCACAGAAAAATATATATTATCCGAGTTTTCTTTATCATATGTTCATCTTGGTACTTAAATAAATTATCATTGATGTTTATAATAATTGTATAACGGTCAAACCCCATTTATTCGCTATAAAACCTTAGCAATAACCGGTTAAATTGCCTTAACATGTTAACAACATTTTAATAATTGAATTAATAAAAGCAATTATTTTAACTAGTGTCTGCTGTCGTTCAAGTTAAAATAACCGCATCTACAGCGTATACAAACACGCGTATATGCATTGGCGGTGTGCAGTGAAAGGAACTTGGTTAAATCGGCTAACAGTTAGATGAAAAATGTAGTTAACGCGATGGGAGTCGTTCGCCGGCGCCCAGTCGGTCAGCAGCATGAAGTTACGTGAGTAAAAATTTTTAGTATTTATTATTGTTTTAACTAATGGCCGCATTTAGGTGCTATTTATTTTGAGGCAATGTTTGGTTTGAGTAGAGGTTCACTTGTTTTGAGTTCTGTCAGCTGCCGTATTTGTTATTGTTGTATAGTGAAAGTTGACGCTTATTATAGATATTCGTTTTTTATAACTGGGCGTGAGTATGTAATTAATTCAGTTTTATGTATGGCATATATTCCAAGCGATGTGGAAACTTGTTTTCTGTTACGCTAAGTATGTAGTGTCTGTGTGTAGTGTTTTGATAGTGTAGAACGTTTATTTTAAATTTAAAACCTGTTATTTGGATGTTGAAAATGTATTTATGCGTACTAAATGTGTACTCGAAACTATGTTTTTCATCTTTGTTACTGATATTATTTCGTAAGTGTTTGTATATACGTATAACTCAAAAGGGTATTAAATACGTTAAATTTAAGAATTGGAATAAAATATTTATGTAAGAAGACCATTTCGCAACATTAAACTATTAACTAAGTAGTATTTTTAGGGAGGAACTACTCGAATGAAATATTATGTACATATGGTAAGTTACTTAAAGAATAATATATTTGGAATATATATAAGAGCCAAATTTTTTCACGTTTTCCCAGCAATTATTTCTGAAGTATCTATGTAAATGGGTTACATCGATACTTCGTGATACTTTATTGCTGTTTATCCCCACCATTTTTAAGTGGAAGATGGTGTGGAAATATAGAAAAAAATGGAAGTAAAATCTATGAACGTTTCTCTCTTCCTTTCACACATTCTTCTGTTTCTAGCTTAATATCTATTTGAAATAATTTTATAACATGGATATTCAACCGTTGCTATATTTTTAGAAATATATTATATTTCATTGTTAATAAATTGCGCTAAAATGGATATTAATTCATGTAAAAGTTATATGTAAATAAGAGAACTTCTTTGATGATAAATTATAGTTTTCGAATGTTTGAGAATCTTATCGGAGTTCCAGTCGATGACAACTTTGGTTCGGCTCCAAAAAAGTATATAAGCCTCGCGCGTAGAGTAGAAAGACGGGTTGTCATGTTACTGTCGTTGCTTTGTTGTTTTACAGTTCAAGACTGGTGTGTGAATTTTTTGTGTTTTTTAATTTCTTTGAGATATCTTTTTCTTTATTTGGTTGTTGCTTGCGATTTCGTTAGTTCAGTATATTAATTTTAATTGTAGAAAGTGTAATTTTTATCCTAAATAACCCAATCGGATGGAACACAGCTATCAAAAATCGAAGGCCCTTGACATTAATAAAATGCTTAATAAAGAAGATGAAGAGTAGAAAATTTGACAGAATAGAAAATTGTGTGGTTGACGTACTTGACGAGGATTATGTAAAATATTAATAAAAGTTCCCTGAACTGATGTGGAAAATATTTTTCCTCAGGTGGTGTGTGTTTTCTTCATTCCTTCAATTCTTTTTGACTCTTTTAGTCAATTAAATTAGCGTAACAAGAATGGAAGTGTACCTTTTAAAAAATATAAAAAAACGTGTTTTTAAATATGCTCGCCAAGTCACGCATTTGTTTATATTTGTTTGAAGACAATTATATAATTTTTTGATGCCATATTGTTTAAGAAAACCTGTGAAGTAGTAGTTTAGAACGCGCAATACGAGAGTCCGGCACGTATTTAAGCAATTATAAACATTTAATGGTACATAGTATTTCTATGAAACAGTATTTAAAATCAGTAATTTTTCCCTATTTAAATGTACCGTCTACTTTTCTTTAACAGTCTTAAAAACATGATACATATTTAAACAATTATGCCTTCTAGAATCATTGCTATAGTTTTCTTGCAACCTTTACCTATAATCCAATTTTTTCAGAACTTTAGGTTGAGTAATTTCGGAAATAACATCTTGCTTCATAATTTTAGATTGAGTGGTTTCGGCAATAACATCTTTTTTCATAATTTTTGGTTGCGTAATTTCGGCAATAACATCTTTTTTCACAATTTTAGGTCGAGTAATTTAGGCAATAACATATTGTTTCATAACTTTAGGTTGAGTAGTTTCGGCAATAATATATTTTTTCATAATTTTAGGTTGAGGAATTTCGGCAATAACATCTTTTTCATAATTTTCAATATATCTTAAATTATACTACCTAAAGTTATGAAATATTTTCGAGTTCCTTATAATTAACCGTTTCAAATGATACATAAAAAAATTCGTGTAATTAATTTGCACCGTGAAATTTCCAAATTAATATGTTTTGGGAGTATTAACTATTTATATATGTGCGGTTTTAATATGCTTCGTCGCTATGCCAAATTTCAAGTTTCTGCGTTAAGCGGTTTCTGAGAAAATACGACTGTGACTAACCGATGATCAGACACCTGAGTAATCTTGTAAGGGTTCCGCTGTTCTTTTTATATGGAACGTTACAAAGGAAATTGTTTTCATTTTCCATGAAACGACTAGGATACTTCACATATACATGATGTCCGGGAATAGGTGTTGCCCAAAGAAAGACGTTGTTCCGTGACTGAAAAATAGTCGATTGTCGTTAAAATAAAATTTAAGATGACATTTTTTTTCAGAAAGTTGAAAACAATATTCATAATAATTTGTCATCTTTTTCGTATACTTTGTTCACATAGTTGCGCACATTGTTCAGTACTGATCGGGGGAATAACCCGCGAATAGCTGCGAAGACATCGCCACGGCTAGTAAAAACCGGGAAAGTATTGGGTGGGTTAAAAAGAGTCATGTGCAATATTTTTTGCACCCAATTAGAAAAAGGCGTGTTTTACGTTTTATTTCAAAGTCAATTTATTCCTTCATAGCCAACGAATAGCGTCTTTATTTGTACGACGTTTATTCCCGGACACCGTGTATATATTCTGAATATCGATCTGGCGTTTCAAATCATTAGCTATTGAGTTAGCTGGGGATAGACAAAAGTGCTTAGTTTAAAGAGTTTCCATTTTGGAGAAATCCAGTATCCTTTACGATTTTAAATCATCTTGTTAAATATTGTACACCAGTGTGTTAATACTAGGTTAAGTACATAGAAATCCATTCTAAAAATATGACTAAATTTTAAGGAAATCTACGCCAAATGTATGATGTGTATATTTTTAAATAAATAGGGAGTACATAAACAAGAAACTACAATACACTAAACACGCTCCGTTCCGTTGCTGGTCAAATTCGCCAATTCTGCTTGTGAAGTTCAACTTCCCCAGTAGGTTAGTGGGCGAATTGCTAATTTTTCGTGTCCCGCCCACTAATAACTATTATTGTCCCTCATAAAACGTATTGGTGGGGGAAGAGAAGAGAAATAGGGCGCAGCCTTAGATTGGAAGTGATTAATTGAGCGATTGGTCTGCGACCCTGGATGCCACGTGTCGCGTAATCGGAAAAATGAGATAGGCAGTTATAGAGGGTGGATAAGTTAGTTTTTAACCATTGAGTGTATTGATGTTGTTAGTCGTCCTGAGAACCTTGCGGCTTTATATTTGCTTGTTTTTAATTGATAAATCTTTCATTTTTGGTATAAGTCTAATGAAATGTGAAAATAAGTGTATTTACAGTAGAAGTGAGCCTTTTAGTAAAATAGGCCACTCTTCCTTACCGCAGAATGTCTGAGTAGGCTATTAGCATTTATTAGGTTCGTTTCTCCTTTCATGTCCTATGTCCCTTTGATGCGACAAAGGACGTCCAGAGTGATTCGCTGTTCGATCTTGAGCATCCGCTTCACTTCAAGTATGCTCTTCCATTTTGCCAGTATAGTTCGTCCTCAGGTCTACTTCAAACAGTCACACTTCATATTCTCTTGAGGTTTCTAATCCAAAGCCAGTTTAGTAACCTGGATAGGTTCTGAGCATTAATTCATATCCACTATCGGTTTTTTATTTTATGCTCGATCGGTCAGTCTTCGTTTCATAGGGTCGTTTTCTGTGAATTTAAGGCGGCAGTTGATGAAGTCACCCGATAAAGAATTTTTTTAACTTCCTAGTTTCGCAGAAATACGGTTTACATGTTGGCCGGAAAAAAATTGATCTTCATTCGCCGCATATTGGTTTTACGTTTTGTATTAGTTTGTGTTTGGAAGTAGTGTGTATGATGCTATGTTAGTTACAAATATATTAACATTTAGTAGTTTCGTAGATTGTCTGTCGCTCTGTGTCGAAAAACATTTGAGTTACATGGATAACACCATGTAACTAGAATATTTGTTTGACCGATTACGACAAAATCAAAATGAAGCATGTTGTTATTTATATAACTTTCCTCGTTTGTAGCTACCTTGAAAAAGACGATGAGTCTTGTTGGTTTGTCGGAAGGGTCGCTAATTGTTGGCAAATCCATGCGCACCGGTATCAATAAAATAATACGTTTTCATAGAGCGATTGCATTTGAAATTTTTATATTCAAGGAGCCGAGACTACAATATCTATGAGAGCCTGACTTTTCGGGTTGAAATTTACAAAACATAGAATGAATGGTATTAAACCATATGCAGTGAATTTGTTTTTTAGTGAATGTCACACGCACGATTTAAGAACTAACCTTGGTTGGTAAATTGTGAAAAATGACTTTTTTGCAGAACTAGAACGGTTGTCATAAAATAAAATATACACAAAAAAATTACATGGTAACTTTTTAATTTGTAAAAAATTCCTAAAATGTCAGTGACGTTGGTTAGCATAACTTTGGTATTATTTATTGTAACGGGAGAAAAATAATTCAAGGCACGCAATCTGTGTTTTAACGTAAATAGTTTTGAAGTTTTTTTTAACTGAAATATTACAAATTTACAAGTAAGAAAGGAAAAAATCTCTGTTTTTTTATTGATAAAAATCACAGATTTTTGAAACTTTCAAATTTTAGATTAAAAAATATTTTGTATTTTTTTTTTGTACGTTTTTTTTCAGTGAATATCAAAAATTGTATGTGTCCGTAAGAAATAACAAAGGAAAATGTAGCTAATAGTATAAATTTTACATAGTTTTATTAAAATTCTCTTATTCATGGTTTGAAAATAATTAAATTTTTTTTACCTTGTTAAAATTACACGCTTATAAAGTGCTGTGTGATCATTTCGCTGTGACGGTTTTTTAAAGAGATGTCGATGGTCAGATTTTTTTACCATAGCCATTACCATTATCCAAGACGACCGTGAGGAGATTGTATTCATGTTTTGTTGCGTGACTGAAGCGTTTATGAATTGAAGATGTCGCTGAATTGTTTATAGACAAGAAAATATTTGTGTATGTTTAGAAACCTTATTGTCAAGAACATCTATGATAAATACGCTTGTCACATTTTATCTCAAATACACTACACATCGAGAACAATCCAACATATCCATCAACAAGGAAACCACACTTACATACCACCTCTAAGGTGTTTGCCCGTGTCATAGCTATATAAATGTGGTTCTCTTGTCGATCACGTAAAATACGATAACCATTATAAACACTCTTATTATATTTTACGTTATCTACGAAAACACCACATTTACACACTTTCCGGTATGCAAGTATGTTATTTGTCTAAGATGGTTGCGCATACTTGCGTGCGTAAGTAAGATTTTGTTGTTGATCACGTACAACGTGACAAAGGTTATACACCCCTATCATATTTTACGTTATCAATAAGAACACCATATTTACACACCATCATTAAGTTGTTTGCTAATCTTGTGCATATGTTAAATGTGTTTTCCTTGTGGATCTCGCAAAATCAACAAAAACACCACATTTACAGACCAGTCATTAAAGTAACATCTCGTGTGTGTGTAAGGGTGGCTTTCTTGTCAGTCTCGTAAAACGTAACAAGCATTATAAACACTCTTATCATATTTTAATTATCGATAAAAATACCACACTTACACGCCGTCGCTAAGATGTTTGAGCATGTCGTGTATACACTTATCATATATTACATTATCAACAAGAACACCACACATACACACCGTCACTAAGATATTTACATAAGTCGTGTCTATTTAAGGGCGGTTTTTTTGCCGATCTCGTAAAATGTCACAAGCATTATAAACATACTTATCGTATAATTACATTATCAACAAGAACACCACACATACACACCGTCACTAAGATATTTACATAAGTCGTGTCTATTTAAGGGCGGTTTTTTTGCCGATCTCGTAAAATGTCACAAGCATTATAAACATACTTATCGTATAATTACATTATCAACAAGAACACCACACTTACACACCGTCACTAAGATGTTTTCGCGAGTCGTGCAATACGTAAGTGAAGTTTCCTTGTCGATCATGCAAAATACAACATGCATTATAAATACGCTTATCATATTTTACGTTATCGTTAAAATCACTATTTAGGTTTAATTTCCTATAATAAAAAAATAGGTAACGGAAATTGCAAGTAGTTGCGTATAATTAATATTGAATCGAGTTCTTCCGTATAAAATTTAGCTCATTATTATTTATCATCACAGGTGCCTAAGCATAAATTCCGAAAATGGAAGAGGGAAACTTGAAATCAAGGAAAAGGAAAACCGCGTCGCGCCGGCTGGAAAATGCGTACGAAAACTTGCATTTCGCATTCACGCCCTGAGCCGGGTCCATTTGGAACAACAAGTATTTATGAAGTCCAATACGTGTCACGGCTTTGAGGAGTTCTCGCAGCCCGCGGCACTTTGCGGGGGGCCGAGGGGAAGCACTCGCCCTGCCGCCCTCCTCTCCCGGAGGGCGGCAGGGCAAGCTGTTGCGCGGCCACTTTATCATTACGCCGTATTGTGTGACGTCGGCCGAGTAGGCAGAGGGAACATATATAGATAGACACAATTGACATATACTTATATTGATACGTGCATAGATCCTGCGTATGTGAGTAAAGTATGGAAGAAAGGGGAGATGGTTGAGAAAGGAAAATCGTTTCCTACGATAGAAGAGTATATTGGTTTTTTGTGTTTTTTTTTTCGTTGTTTGGATTGTTATTATATCGAATCTGTTCAAACTTATGCTTGTGCATTTTTTTAATTAATCTGTATATTACCGATAAAAATTAATTAACAATATTAAAACGGGTTTCAAGTGCTATATGATTGATATATTAACCGACCTTGTTCTAAGTTAATGTAATAGTACGTTGCGATAATATATTTATTATGTACCAATGGTGCAATGTATTATTGAAGAAAATGCGAAATATTTTTCATCGTCTTTTAAATAAGAACTAATATAGATAAGACCATTGAAATTGGCAAAATATACAAAGACACCCAGACGCCATAAAATATATTAAAATTAACAGAATGAACTAGATATAACGTATATTAACGGACCATAAGAATACAGTTAATACCGTCAATACGAGAAAAAAATCGCGAGAAATAAAAACCCTTTCGTGAAAGTGGTTTTCTTCACTATTTTCCTCTATTTAATCAAAGAAAAAATTACATTTAGTGTAAATTTTTCTTTTTTTGGATTTGGAATATTTTGAGACAGAGCGAAACCACGCTGGGTTCCTTAAAATTAAATTTTGGTTTAAGTAGTCTGACATCATATATAAATAGATGGCAAAGTTTCTTTTATTACGGTGATAAATATATAACGGGCGATTTCATTGTAGACACCACTGCTTGAGTTACATCATAGCGTCATCAGGAGTTACGAGGCTTCCGACGAACTCGCAGAACACCTTGGCTTACGGGAAGCCATTTCTCAGATCACGCTTCATGCCATCATGGTACGCATTATGTGGATTCACAAAATTGACCTTGAATAATTAATATGAAAATAAAAATACCACTGATACAAATACGACCTGGCGTCGATCGAAGTAATAGAAAAATGTAGCTTAGTCACAAATTAATATTAAACAACTGATCTCGTGTTATGTTACAAATATGGTTGGACGACTTCGCATCAAAAGTAGCAGACTTGTCCGAGTCATAACGAAAGATATACATTGTAACAAAGACTAACATCTACTACTTTAACTGTCGAATAACATAACCATAGCAACGGCATTAATGCGGTCGTTATATTTCTTTAGTGCACGCGGACTGTCAGTAACTTTATAGTGATTGGAAAATAATTTAATGTTTACGTCCGGTAATATTTTTCCGATTATAATTGAAAGTAATAGGTATCTATTATGTACCAACTAGCTGACCCGTGCGAAGTCTTCGCACTATATCGCCATCTAGCGTGTTCCAAGTATACAATTTGGCTAAGATATTTGATGTGTCGCCCACAGATGGCGCTCATGCCAATTGTTGTAAAAATTAATTTTTTTATTAACAAAAAGATTTTTTTCGAATTTTTTTATATTTTTCGCCCAAAGTAGAAAATATAAGCTTTAAGTGGGTATTTTTTTTATTTTTTTTGGTGCAGTAGTTAAAGAGATCGAGCCGCTCGACCAAAAAACACCTTTTAGAAATAATGTATTTAGATTTTTGGGCCACCGAAAAGTTTATACATAAGTATAAACTAAAGTTACATAAGTATAAACTTTTTGTGGGTCTAACTCAAGACCGAAATGGATTGCCGAACTCGAAATGTTTCTAATTTTGTTCCTTCTACTGAGCACTATCAAATAAGAACGGCCGTAGCCAATGAGTTCCTTTTAAATTTTTTTAAACCTTTGAAAGTGCATATACATACGTACATAATATACATACATACACACAGATTCTGACATGATTCATGTTTATCCACTAGTATTTTTTCTGAAAGTTTTTACTTTTATAATTTGGATGAAAGTACTAAGTAAACCAAAAAGACTGTAAAAATATTAAATAAATTAAAACGTTTCGTGGAAAGACTTGACTTTTTCAACTGTTTACATTCGCAATAGCACATTTTAAATAAAATTGGCCTTTATAACTGCTAACTGTGTCATTTTTTTGTATTATTTCATTAAAAAGTCCTTAAATTGAAGAAAACGCAATTCTCTTTTTCCAATTTCAAGAATAAGATTGAAAGACTTGCAAATAACCTTGTTTGTACACGGATACCATTAAAATTTTCCTGGAAAATTGTTTTGGTTTACGCAGTATATATTTTTTTGTGATTCTGGAAAAATAATAATACAATATTATGAAAGTATTGCAGATATTTAAAGGTAAAAATGGTTTTACATCTTCAGTATACAAACATACAACTAGATAAACTATGTATTTTCCAGTACTGACGTTGGTAAATCACAAACATTTTTCATGTATAACAAACGTAGCTGGCCAACAGTACGAGTATGAGCATAAGAAATAGATAGTGCAACGTTTGTGTCGTGTCTTCAACGCGCGTCGTGTGTCGTGTCTTCAACATTTTATTGTCAAAACTTTGTTTCAATTTTATTTTACCACCTGTGTAAATAAATTGAATTTATCAGTTTGGTACGGTACGGTACGGTTTTTTCACATATTATGTCTGTCTAGACTATTAATTTTCATTGATCTAGTTTAACGGATTTGAACCAGGCATATTCCTCTTTACCAGTATATGCCTATTATTATCTCGTATTTGTTAGTCATAGTAATGAAACCAACGAAAGTAATCTTTTGAATTCGATATCATATTTCCTTTATATATTTACCAAACCAAATTTATCTCAAGGCAAAATATTTACTGTGCTTTGGTTTATATTTTATTTTGTTTGAAGGAGAAAAAAGTAACTTGTAATTCGTGGGCTGATATACGGATTGACCTTTGACTGCCTAATTATTTATCACTATAGATATAAAATTAAGACGTTAAAAATGAAGTATGTCTTATACATTTCGTGGGTGGGATTTTTATTATCGACTAAAGCGCCAGTTTCGATAGTGACGACAAAAGTATTTATAATTTGGGAGATCGTCGTCTAAAAATGATATCGTTTATTAATTTTTTAAAATATTTAATGTCTTTAAAAATGTCATGCGTTTCCGTCCGTTGATCCGTACGAATGCATTTAGGTACATACTGATACGCTACAGATCGTCGCAATTCTTGGCCAATATTGGTTATTATTTTTTCTATCGATTGGTTAACTATCAGAACAGAAGTCTGTTGATAAATCGGGTAATTTTACAAGTAATAAACTTTTAATATGACTTTGGTAAAAGGAGATCGTCGTCTAAAAATGTTATCATTTATTAGCTTTTTTAATATTTAATATGTCTTTAAAAAATGTCATACGTCTCCGTCAGTTGATCCGTACGAATGCATTTAGGTACATACTGATACCTGTAGCGTATCGTCGCAATTCTTGGCCAATATTGGTTATTATTTTTTCTATCGATTGGTTAACTATCAGAACAGTTTAGTAATTAAATTTTTGTTGCGTGATGCATTTGTGCACTTCATTTTAAATTTAAATTAAAATTGTCGTAGAGTTTTTATTCGAAACAATAGGTGAACATAAATACATATAGCGAGTCATCTATACCGAAAAAAAACGCGACAGCTCGATTTACTGAGAAAATGCTGGAATTTTCGTTTTCGGTTATTTCCTAAGAATTGCACGGTTTTGCAGGATAGTGTTACTCTATATTATAGCTCATAACACGGTCTGTATGTATGCATAATTTGATACTATGGGTCAAGTTGTTGTTAAGTTATTGGGTAATAAACAAACAAACCAACATTCGCATTTATCATATAGTAATAATTGCTCATCGGTTTCATTTTACGTCGATGTCATGTATTTTAGTACTCTACGTATTTAGTCCTCTGGTAAAGGCATAAATGAATTTGTTATATGGACAAATAAAAAGAGGTGTATCTCACATTGGATAGCTTTAGACAGTGGGAGGCAGAACATCTGCCCTGAAAGTGGACTCTATGAAGAAGTCTATGAAAATGCAATCGAAAATTTCTAGATATATTTTTCCCGTACGGCGTCTTCTTCGCGAGCATTGAATCTCGGAATTGTTCTGTAGTGTTACTGTCATACCCTCCGTCTTTTATTTTCTTTTTGCCACGTATATAACAAATTTGAAAAAAATTATTTAATTATTATTTCCGATGATTGGACGGCCATGAGTTCATAATCCCTAACCTGACAACCAGCGGCCGAAAAAAGGGATCACATAGCTGCATATCTTAGGTCTCAATATTGCAAAAACCATCATCGACATCAGAACAGTTGAAGTTTAAGAAATCTGTAGTTTCAACTTTGTAAGCACTATTTTAATTAATAAAGGAATTGTCTTACACCGACAAGAAGTACTCGTTGATAATCGACCCAGCGAGATCCTTCCAGTTTTCATAGTCAATAGTGAAATATATCTGGTGAACATCGAAACTAGCAATCCAGCAACAGTCAAGTACGGGGCTCTGACTACTGCCTGTACACTTGTAATAATCAGTTGAAAAGATATAGCTAACAATGTTATGTGTTTTTCACAGGCGAAAGATATAGTAGAAAATACATTTAATTAGAAAAAATTAATAATTAAATTCTTTATTTTGGCGTTGTTTACATAATCATATTACTTATTGGAAAAATATTAATAATTCAAAGACAAATCGAAATAAAATCTCTGATTCATATATGAGACGCTGTTAATATTATCACGTGGAACTTTTATTAATTATCTTCATCGGTGTAATAGAGAAGACTAATGGCGCAGCTTTTATATATTGAACAATGCGACGTGACAAAATATGCCTTGCGGCATGAGACTGGTATTGTTCTATGCATAAAGGAGATCTTCGCCCAGCAGCCGTGTGGAATGCGACCTTCAGCTGAATAAACGCTAAAGTAGTATTATATATAATTCGAATTTATTTGTAATTTAGTAGGAATCAACAACTTGTTGATTTTATTCGTCGGTACTATTTGTTTGCGCTACCTACGGTGAAAGACGTCTTCTGCTTGAATATGTCCATGTCTTGTATGAAGCAATTTGACCGCAGGCAGAGTTAATATTATTATTATTATTTACTTATTTACACACTCATTAAGATAATTTGTTCGTAACGATAAAGAATTAATGGCTTAACAAGATTCAGACTTATACATAGGAGTTAAACCTAGAAGTAAATTATAAACATTCAAGGGTACATGATATTTCTAATTAAACTATTTACAACTATGAATTTTCACAACATAAATATATTACTTACTACATTTTTTACAGGCAAAAAAATAATCTAATGATAAAAAGGTATAATTACACATATGATTAGACATAATTCATTTTTGGATTTTTCCCTTTTGCTATGAGACAATCAAGCAACGTCTATCAAGACTTGTTCAGACTCGGATTCTAAATTTTTTTGGTTACGTCATGCGTGGAGATAGTAGCTCCATAGAGCGCATTGTTGTACTGGGAAGAGTACAAGGCACTAGACCACGTGGGAAGTCGTCGATGCGATGGACAGACCAGATCAAGTCTGCTGTAGACGGTCTCCTGTATGATGCAACAAGGTGACGACAAATAGTGAGAGATGGAGAGGCATCGCAAGGCGAGTAACTACGGCCACCCATAATAATACTACATGCTTACCACGACCGCTCTGTCAAGAGCGAAACGACGGAGAAGAAGAATAAGACAATGCAATGTATCATGAGGACTTTACCATATATTGTTTATGGGAATTTAAGGTTATATTCCTCAGTACGCGATACTTCAACTTGATATCTCAAGCCGTTTATTAGGAAAAGGGATTTGACCGACGGACAGACAGACAACCAAGTAATTTTATAAGGGTTTCTTTGTTTCGTTTTGAGGGCGAAACCCTAATTATTTAAGAAAACAACGACACATTTCTATATATTTATTTTCACAAATGGTAAACAAATCACACTCTAGTGAGAGAATGATCAGATGGTTGAGCAGTTGAATACCGCGGGAAACCGAGATTTCTGGTATAATCCGGTCCTAGATAGATGATGATTGTGTGAACGCAGGAAATTATCGGATCGAAGACCGAAGGTTGTCTCAATAAGACGCGTAGCATTTTTTCTTTTATCAATCGAAAAATAAATTTCATAAGCGTAATGCTTCTGCTGCGTTGAAAAAATGGAAATCCATCAGTACCCGAGAGAAAATCGGTAAGAAATAGAAAAGGACAATAATCATATTATATCGTAGGAACGTCTTTTGTACAGACACGTTCAATCATTAAGCAGTAATTGCCAACTACCAAATTTTAAATCACATAAAATCCCCTGCACGTGATAAACATTCTCTACCCTGTACTTCTTTTAATAAAAGATAAGTTTCAGTGGCTGTTTTTTCAAGATGCATATGAAATTTCACGACAATTCATAGTCATACTCATATCAAAACATTTATCATTTTCTCGGTAAAACAAAAACAGATATTATTCATAAGAAGGCCCCGGTTAGACTAATATGTGCCTACAGATATGGGAGAAGAAGCAATCGAAAGAGAAGACTTTACACTACACATCTGTCAGTCCTAAGACTTTGGCGCATGCCTAGTTCTTCTGTAGAAGGACCAATCTCGTTATTTTGTAGCCACACCGCGTATATTAATTTTTATCTACAGCTTCGTTAGTGTAAACTTTTGAAAATAGACGGAGTTTTAAATCCTACAGTTCGGACAATTTCTATGTCTGAAAGTCTGTGCATTTGGTTCTTATTGCGCAGGTGTGCTAATAATTTAAAGTTACCCGGACAGAAAGTTATTCTAGATTTTAATCTAAGTCCTAAGCATCCTATTTTTGAAAGACCCAGTAATTTTTGAGTGTTTCTCTATTAAACTGACAAAAACTTTGAAAAATAGTTTTGGTTTTTATTCAGTTCTAGACGCGACCTTAACACATAAATAGTAAAAATCCCTTCAGTCGCTTTTAAGATTTTGTTGGAAGTTCCGCTATTATATAGCTAAATATTTTGACTATGGACTGAATAAACCATCTCGCTACCATCTCAAGGAGGAACTCCAGACCAGAAAACATTTTTTTGAAGTCATTAAGCACATGAAGGAAAAAAACTAGTAGTTATTAAATTAATGTAAATAAAATAAACATTTAATATTGAGGAAAAATAAAATTTCGCTATTTCGACTAAAAATATTTCATTTAAATATAATGTCGTTTGGAGAAAATGATGGAACTATTGTGAAGTTCCAATTTGAAAGTATGTATTTACCGTGGTTTGTATCTCGTGTTGGGTTTGAAAAAGTTCAAGTGAGCGGCGAGTAGGTTTTCACAATGTAGTCCAAGGGCAATGATATACATACATACCTATGTATGAAACTCTTAATTATGCTGAGCACGCATCTCTGCCCACTCGCGTGACCTATATTCGCCAACGTGATCATATCTTCTCATATGTAGTTCGAAGACTCGCAAAGACTATTGTAGAGTGAATAACATTGACTTAGCAGAAAATCCATAATCATAAAACTAGGCAATGGTAGTGACTTACCACAAAATCCAGAATCAGCAGATTAAACGGTTAACGTTGTTGAAATTAAACTCTTGACTCCAAACAGTTTTTACCGAGGATTTTCGAGTTACCATGACCACTACTAATTTCATCCGTATCGTCATCTGATGCATATAGCATACGTACGATGTGTCGTTTATCCTGATGAATTAATGATTAATTACAGCCTTTTATAAGCCAAAATCCAACTTGTGTTCGTATAATATGTTCTTATGTTCTGTTTGTTAGATGTGGTCTACATTTAAGATAGTAAGCAGTTCTACACAATAGTTGTGCTATGTTATACGTTTCTAGATATGTCACTCTCTGTTTGAAGAATACAAGAATGGGTAGATAATATTAATTGTTGTGGAAATGTTAAGGAACTCTAATAAAAATTTCAACCGTTTCTGAAGAAAATCACTGTCAAAGTTGGAATCCGAACGAAACAAAATTACAAATTTTACAGATCGCTTCAAACATACTTTGATGAAGAATGTCACCTGTCTAAATAAGCGACACGTTCTTTTTCCCGGCCTATATATTCAGAAATGAATAGAATTATTTTAGTATTTATAGTGTTAATACTGCAGTTAGTAATATTTAAATATAAAAATTAATGTCCATCTAGTGGGGTATTGTAAAACTACATTTAATGTACGGAGATCACAAATTACAAAAAAAATTTACATATTTATGATGGTGGCTTGTGAAAAGCCAAAAGATAGTAAAAAAGGAAAAGCCAAAGGATACTTTTGTAAGTAACTTTTTTGGAATAATTGTCTTTAAAAAACCTTGTCTGGATTGCCACTACATTTCGTGTGCAATTCTGTCATCTATAACGGTTCATCCGCTGAGGAGTCGATTTCAATCATATACACTACGTAGTACAAGAGAGATGATGTAGAACTTTTTTTATATATACGTTATATAGCTTATCGTTAATGTAACTGAAGTTACCATTTTAGCGTTTGATTGATATTGATTGAGGTGATAAGGTTACCAAGAGAAGAGAATAATAGCGCTGTCTAGGGAAAGCTAACCAAGTCAGTAAATAAATTAAATATTATTTGGGAATAAAAACAGTTGAAAACCAAAGGTTTATTTTATGATTAATTACTACGACCTTATAGTTTATTGATATGACAAAGGAGAGTTAATTAATTATCTTTCACATGTACAATGATAGAATTTTACTTATTTGAGGCTATGAATCTGTGATGTGTATGAACCTCTGATTCAATTTCATCAGAATGTCCCTTCGAATGAAAATGGCTTCATAATAAAGGTTTTGTGCTGATTGTGGACGTACAATCTGCACAGATACAGACGTTTCAATCGTCTTAGGCGTCTTCCTATTGTATTTTTCGTGAAAGTCGCGAAGCAGGCTTCGGGTATTTTGTAATTGATGATAACCGTTGAAAGTCCACCTATTTTCTACTAATTCAATGTATTGATTTCTACCTTTTAATGAAGGGAAAATATAGTAAATAAAAAAATTAAAATTCACAGTACAGTATTTTTAGAAATGCAATTATAGTTAACCTGCTATAATTCCATTTGGGTGGAAACTTCGCTGTTTTTTCAGCGTATATGTTAAAGTGATGTAATTAAAATTAGAGTTTTTTGTCGTTTAGACAAGTTTTGTAATTAATTTCTATTAAGTAGAAATTTTACCAAACGTTTTTTTGCTAAATCCCCAACTTTTAATAAATAGTCTATGGTAATCATAATATCTTTAGGGTATTTTTATCAACACTAAATGATCTAGTGTATGAAAAATTATTTATATTTAATTTATTCTTTTTAGAATACAGTATGTATATTCTTTTACTGCAATGTTTGACATAGAAGCGTACACTCGAGATCATCCGTTGTTGAATGACGACTCGC